>BMAO01022456.1:0-17389 GCA_019973975.1 Trichonephila clavata | reverse complement strand
TTTTTCTTAGTTTAGAATTTGTGAAATCGAAAATTGAAATTTTTTCACACATACTATATGAAACTGAGCTGATGAAGTTAACATCTACGTATAGATTTCAGTACTTTTTAAATTAAGTATCCGACTACCCGAAAATTATGAATTTTGCCAAAAATTCACAAATTTGTTTTATGATTTTAATTTATGGGCCATCTTATTAGCTTTATAAAAGTACCAAGTTTATCATTTTTCGTTATTAGAACAAAAACTACAAGTGTTATAGTAAAAGCAGATGCCATTACTTTAACCAAGATGTCATACTTTAAAACGCGTTTTACTCGAAATGTGATCTTTTGAAAATAATCAAACGGGGTCAGCGATTGCTAAAAAAGTTTTGAACATAATTAACTGCAAATTTGTTCTGTATAATAGTAGAATTGTTTTAACCTTCAGATTTATCAATCACTGTTTTATTAAAAATTTACAGTCCCTTATGTGAATATAATCACTGTTTTTCTAAGCAATTTCATATAATAACTGAGATAAAGTGTTCTAGTTTTTGTAAAAAAGAAAATATCTCTTATCCTGAAGCTCATTTCAAAATTGAATAATATAGCAACACATTAGATTGAAAAAATTGAAAATGGTTCATAAACCTTTGGTGCAGAATGGGCCGCGTTTATGCTATTTTTTGACAATTTTTACCTATTTTTTCCCCTTTTAGTAATAATAATTTATTTCTCTTCTTAATTTTAGCACATTTTTCTTAAAATGCACTAAACAAATATAAAAATAACAAAAAAATCCCCATATCTCCTTTTTTTTTAAAAAAAAAGTTGCCGCAACCAGTCGGATACCTTAATGTATTACTTTAAAAAGCTTTTCATTTTAATAACATTTCTCTCAGTCTGAAAAATACATTTGTAATACATTGAAAATCGCTTAACATGAAGCTGAGAGAACTGGAATATTTTTCGTATAAAAGAATATTGAAAAAAAAAAAGTATTCAACAAAAATTAAGTTTATTAGAGTACATTTTAACAAAAAAAGCTATGCATACATGCATCCATTTAATGAAATTCAATGGAAAAGAAACATTCACAATTGATACAAAATTTTCAAGTTTTTTGAAAAACAAAAGATTTATTGAGTTTTTGGAAAATAATCTGATATATTTGATTGCTTTGTCTTTTTTAGCATCAAATTGGCAACGACGTGTTCGATGTCGTTCATTTTGTTTTTCATTCACATTAGAATTTGCGTCTTAGTAGCTACGCATAGTTTTCATGATGTTCTTCATTTCGGATGACATGGAACAGGAGCTAGCTGCATTATTCATTTAATATTCGCCGCCGAAACCTGCATCAATGACAATTTTTTAGCTTGTAACAAACTCCAAAATGTCTTTGTCTGTCATAATAAGGGTTGTGCACACATTATGATAATATACTACAACGAATTTTTCCAGTGATAGACCAGGGCATCTCAACAATACATAAACCTTCTCAAACATTTCATTAAGTGTTGACTCAGTTTCAATATCCTCCTTCTCCCAGAATGAAAATCTTTTCGTGTTACGCGATCTTATTTTCGCGTTAAGAGAAAGAAATGCATGAAAATACATAGTAGTTTGTCGGGACCATTGTATTATTTCGTCTTAAGCGTTTTCGCTTTAAGGTATCCGACTGGTTGCGACAACTTTTTTTTTTTAAAAAAGGAGATACGGGGATTTTTTTTCTTATTTTTAGATTTTAGTGCATTTTAAGAAAGATGTGCTAAAATTAAGAAGAGAAAAAGAAATTATTATACTAAAATGGGAAAAAATAGGTAAAAATTGAAAAATAGCACAAACGCGGCAAATTCTGCACAAAGGTTTATGAACAAATTTTCAATTTTTTCAGTCTCTAATGCGTTGCTATATTATTCATTTTTGAAATGACCTTCAGGATAAGAGATATTTTCTTTTTACAAAAACTAGAGCACTTTATCTTAATTATTATATGAAATTGCTTAAAAAAACAGTTATATTCACATAAGGGATTGTAAATTTTGTAATAAAACAGTGATTGATAAATCTGAAGATTAAAAACTTCTACTGTTATACAGAACATACACAAAAATTTTCAGTTTATACTTTTCGAAACTTTTTGAGCAACTTTTAAAAACAATTCTACTATTATACAGAACTTACAGGAAAAATTTCAGTCAATTATGTTCAAAACATTTTTAGCAATCGCTGACCCCGTTTGTTTATTTTCAAAATATCACATTTCGAGTAACACGCGCTTTAAAGCATGACGTCTTGGTTAAAGTAATGGCATCTGCTTTTACTAAAACACTCGTAGTTTTTGTTCTAGTGAACGGAAAATAATAAACTTGATATTTTTATAAAGCTAATAAGATGGCCCATAAAATAAAATCATAAAAAAATTTGTCAGTTTTTGGCAATATTCACAATTTTAGGGTGGTCAGATACCTTAAAGGTATTTCACTGTATCTAAAGTTCACACTGTGATTGAAATTTTTTTCTACCTTTGCTTAGTGGCTATAATTGATTGCTCATGGTCGGGGAAGCTTCAGTGTAGCTGCGTATATGAATACTGATTTCGTTAAACACCTGTCGTGTAGCGAGAATGATTTTTATATTAAATATATTTTTAAAATCGTCACGGTGAGATTGTATGCAATTTTGCAGAATGGCTGGACTACTGGGTATTATCCTCATCAATAGATGTAGTTCAAAATTAAGTGGTCCGTCAGTAAAAGATTTCATGTTGTATGTCAATCGCTGTAAAGAATATATCACTGTCAATTATATCTCAATTAAGGTATCCGACTACCCTAAAATTGTGAATTTTGCCAAAAGTTGACAATTTTTTTATGATTCTATTTTATATACCATCTTATTAGCTTTATTAAAATACCAAGTTCATTATTTTCCATTCACTAGAACAAAAACTACAAATGTTTTAGTAAAAGCAGATGCCATAATTTTAAGCACATATGTCGTATTTTAAAACGCGTTTTACTCGAAATGTGTGTTTTTTTTTAAATTGCTTAAACGGAGACAGCGGCTGCTAAAAAAGTTTTGAAAATAATTAACTTAAATTTTTTGTGTATATTCCGTATAATAGTAGAAGTGTTTTAACTTTCAGATTTATCAAACACTGTTTTATTATAAAATATACAGTCTCTTATGTGAATATAATCCCTGTTATTTAGTAATTTTATAGAATAACTAAGATTAATTGCTGTAGTGTTTGTAAAAAATAGAATATCTCTTATCCTAAAGGTCATTGCAAAAATGAACAACGTGGCAGCACATCAGAATTGAAAAACTTAAAATTTGTTCATAAACGTTTGGTACAGAATAGACCCCGCTTATGTATTTTAAAAATTTTTACCAATTTTGCTGCAAGTAGTAGGATACCTTAAATGTCACAAAATTTTAAAAACGTATTTTTTGCAATAAAAATACTAAAATTAATGAATAAAAGTTGTTAAATAGGGAAAAAGAATTTCCCATTTTGATTATTTTCATAATTTATTAAAACATTTCGCTACTTAAAATGTTTTGAAAATTTTTTTTATCCGGAAATCTATTATACAGCAAAATTAAAATTTTTCTTCTCTAAAATTAAAAATTGAATTACACTATCAAATTAAATTTTTTTTTTTTTGCTTAAACATAAGCTTAATCGTTGAGAGAAAAATACTTCGAAATATACTTAAAGGTGTAAGTGAATGTAACAGATCTGGAGAAGATACAATTGTGAATTATAAAGGATTTGTAAATAACCTGACATCGTTAAAAACATAAAATAAATAGAATGAATTATATTGCATATATAATTCGAATGCAAGATGATAATATCGTCAAAAAGATGTTGTAGTTCAAAGTCCCTGGGATTCAAAAGCGTGGAAGACCAAGGTTGAGATGGACAGACTCAGTGGAATCGGACTTAGGGATTATAAACCAGAAAACTTTAAGAACGAAAATAAATGTGAGGTCACCGTGGAGGAAACTTCAAAGGAAGGCACTGGCACATACGGGACTGTCTTGCCGGATATAATAAGGCTTTTTTTGCTTAAACATAAATAGAAAAATTAGTAACAATATTACTTCAATTTTCAATCGCAAGTAGCAGGTTAAGATGCACGAAATTTTTCTTAAAAATAGTTAAATGTTTTTTTGAATATTTTGGAGTAATATTTTGAATAATCAACGCGTGTACACTTATTTATTTTTAAGGAAATATATATATAGTGCTGGTTAAAAACGATAAAGAGACTTAAAGTTCCTATGTTCATTCCTATGTGCCTAAAAGACCTATGTTCATTTTAACAAATGGACACAATATCAATAAATTGTTAAAAAAAAAAACGTTTTGCTTATGTTTTCCTTATTTATTGTGATATTTATGACATTAAAAAATATTAGACAAAACCTGATTTATGAGGAATTTATCTTATCCTTTCATTTTTACTGAAAAACAGAATTCAAACCATAAAGCTGATTACACAACTTCACAGATCGTAAAATTTTTTTTTTATATATTAAAGCTTTTATAAAATTATATATAAATTTGTCTTCATCTATAGACTTATTCATTGGTTCTGGTACAGGTCTTAGAAATAGCTTATAACCCAAACGCGTTAATAAATCCAAGTTAATTAAAGCTGCATCGCCTATAATTTACTTAATTTTTTTAGCAAAATTGGAGAAATACGAAAACTTGTGTTACTGCATAACCAAATGAAAAGGGTGTTTGTGTCTATCATTACTTTGAATCATAATTAATGATAGGTAAAATATTTTAAATAAATTAAGTAAATGGCTGTTAGTCTTTCCTCGTTAGTAATATTTACTTCATTATGTGATGAGTATCATCATCATGTGATAGGTATCATCATCATGTGATAGGTATCATCATCATCATGTGATATGTATCATCATCATGTGATAGGTATCATCATCATGAGATGAGTATCATCATCATGTGAAAGGTATCATCATCATGTGATAGGTATCATCATCATGTGATAGATATCATCATTATGTGATAGGTATCATCATTATGTGAGAGGTATCATCATCATGTGATAGGTATATTATCAACATCATCATGTCAAAGGTAAATTTTAAAGACATGAACACTTCACTTTTTTTTATTTACAATGATTCACCAAGATCTATACAATCTAAATTTATTGTACTTCTTTGTAATATTACCAAATCACCTCTAAGTGTTAAGGTTAGGATTTAAATAGGCCTAGAAATGTGTCGTCTGCAAGACCCCGGAAGGGTCATTTCAAAGGTATGAACATATCTCCAGATAATTCCCGATCTTAACCTCATCTGCAGAAACTGTCCGCAAACCCAATTAACACCAGACCATATTTTTGACTGCAAAGTTATTCTTCCATCTCTCTTTAAACTTGATGCATCACCACAGGAGATTCTTAACAGTCAAGCTCCAGACTTGGCCTCGCTTGTTATTGGGACTTTTGGACCAATGTAGAAATGCACTAACTCCATAGACAAGAATACCTCTAAGTGTTCTACGGCTGGAGGTCTGCTCGTTTTACACTAAAGAGGCTTCTTCAAAAGTATTTTAAGGGAAAACAATTCCAAATTATATAAAATGTTAAAGAAACGAATGTTATTCTTACATACGCTCCAGTTTATTTTATCTGAAGAATAATAGCGTTTCAAACTTCAGGAACTTACTGTTTTTTTTTTGTATAGCAGTGCTTCTCAAATTTTCAGGGTTTGTGGACCAATTTTCAATCATAATTTTCATCGCGCTCTCCTCCGTTCAATAACAATGCATTGAATTCATTAATAATGTACTTTGATTCTAAACCTACAATGCGATCTTAATTGCAAACCGTAAGCATTGATAAATAATTATTAAATACACATTGTGCATTACTCATACATTTATAAAAGTAAACGTGTATTTTACTTTTCATTATGTCAGAATGTAATTTGTTTTGCTTCCTTTAAAAATTAATAATTTTTTTAAAGAATCTTTAATTTTCGACTTTTCAATATGCTCACGACACTCTACTAAAGGTTATCCCTCCCTTCCCAGGTAAGCTTGCCCCACAGTTTGCGAAACTTTCGTATAGCCAAGTTTGAGCATTTCGCATTAAGCTAAAAATATAAAATCATTTAAATCTCATAACCCCTACTCTACCCGACCTCTCTAAAATCAACTTCTTAGAAGTATTCTATTTTTAACTTTCACTGTTTTCGTTAATCTTAAGGTCAAAAGGACTGAGACTTCTTTGTTAATTTTACTACAAGCAAGCATGCAAAAAATATTGCGTAAAAGTTGTTAAACAAAAAAGAAAATTGTTTCCTTTTTATTTTCTTGAAACGTGTCAGGAAAGTTCGCCACACCTATTTTTCTTGCATATATCTTCTTAGACACGAGATTTATTTTTAATGATATCGCTTTGATGTCATGTTTTTTTAAAGAAATTTTGTCATGTTCTTGTCGTATGTGTATGTTTGTTATAAATAAAATAACTCAAATCACACGCGCGTTGACACTTTTTTCTTACATTAAAAAGAACATGGAATTTAAGGTAAAAATGATTAAATATGTTATATATCTGTGTGTCTGAATAATTTTTTTAAATCTTTCTTTTTTCTTATGAATTCAACTTTAAACTCAAACGATTAAAGAAAAAATTCTATCATTTCATTTTTTGTTTTTAGTTAAATATGATTTTTAGTGAATTTTGGAATCTAAATTAGAACATTTCAATTTAATTCCTAAAAATTCCCGCGTCAATATTTAAAAGCAATACACAATTTTATGTTTTGTGTAGTCAGCGGAATATATATTCATTTGTGTAGTTTTTTTCTCGTTTTTTTACTTCGTAAATTTTTAAATTTTTTAATTGAATGATAAATTAGAGTTATTTTTATGCAATGTTGAATCAAATAAAGCATTCCATTTATTCTAAAATTCCACGTCAATATTTAAAAGCAAGACACAATTTTATGTTTTGCGTAGTCAACTAAATATATATGCATTTGTATATTTTTTTCTCGTTTTCTTACTTCGTAAATTTTTAAATTTTTTAATTGAATAATAAATTAGAGTTATTTTTATGCAACGTTGAATCAGCGATAAAAAAGCTTGATTTGCTTATTTTTCCTCCTATCTTTTTTCCCTCAACATTTTGTTTTACTTTAAAGGTATTATCGATTTTTCCATTCCTACTGTTAGTTCACTCTCTCCTATATATATATGTATATATCTTGTTCAAATTTACAATCGTTAATAAAATATTTTCTATTCATCCATTCAAGTTCAAATACATTTCTTAAAACTTGTCGTGGATGACATTCGATGTTAATACAGTTTTTTCAAACATTAATTCATTAATTAAATTTTATTTTTAATTTAAATTTATTCTGCGTTATTTCTGTCGAAGTTACAACTTCGACGCAACAGATGGCGCCATTACATTTTTCTTACGAAGTAGGAATTGATTTAATTTTTTTAATATACTGTTATATTAGTGTTGAATATGGAAATATAGTAGAACATGAAAAATTCTTTTTAGGATATCTTAATGCTAAGACGATTCTGATTACCCTCGAACTATTATTTTAAGATAGTAATCTTCTCATCAACTGAATGTGATTCGAAATTATGAGCTTACTTTTGAATTATGGTGTGTGTTGAAAAAAAAATAAGAAAACCCTTTTTGGGCAGATTAAAATCGGAAAATAAATTCATATTTATATATAAGCTTCGTCTTATTGAGTTTTATTTCATTCATAAGCAGTTATCTCTGTTACTGAAATATTCTTTGTCTTTTGATAACACAAACTAGTTTTGTAGGGAATCTTCAAGAGGTATTTCATTTTATTTATAAAGGATTAATACAATCCTGTTATTTATCAATAGTGAAACTGTTATTAAAATATTCTTGTCTTTGAAAATAAGTTAATTTGTAGAAATTCTGTAGAATATGCAAGCAATTCAGAGCAGTTTTTGTGATATATTATTATCATATTGGTTTGATAATGATGGGCTTATTATGTTTTTGAATCTTAGTTTTGAGTTTAAATAGTAAACTTTTAAGAACTGAAAACTAAAATGAGACAAAACATTAATTTTTATATCAATTCACACAATAATTTAAATGTATTTAAAAGTCGTTCATATTTAAGAGTATTTTTAGAAATATTTTGTTAATTTTTTTTTTTATTGAACCCAAACGTTATATTTAAAAGACCTTCACAACTGGCCTAGAATCCTACTTAAATACTTTGCAATTTATCTTATTTATATTATTTACCATTCATTTGATTGGTCGTTGGGTTAGTTTGGATTTTTACAATAAAGCGATTTACCTTTAAGATATCAGACTCCCCTAAAATTGTGAATTTTGCCAAAATTTGACAAACTGTTTATGATTTTAATTTATAGACCATCTTATTAGCTTTATAAAAATACCAAGTTTATTACTTTCTGTTTAATAGAACAAAAACTACAAGTGCTTCAGTAAAAGCAGATGTCATTACTGTAAGCAAAATGTCATACTTAAAAACGAGTTTTACTCGAAATGTGTTCTTTTTTTTTTTTTTTTTTGAAAATGCTCAAAGGTTGACAGCCATTCCTCAAAAGTTTCTAAAATAATGAACTGAAGTTTTTTTGTGTATGTTCTGCATAATACTATAAGTATTTTCATCTTCTGATTTATCAGTAACTTTTTTATTACAAAATTTACAGTCCGTTATGTTAATATAATTACTGTTATATAATATAATCTGTCACAATTTCATATAACAACTAAGATAAAATGCTCTAGTTTTTGTAAAAATGAAAATATCTATCTTGAAGGTCGTTTCAAAAATGAATAACATAGCAACACATCGGAATTGAAAAATTGAAAATTTGTTCATAAATGTTTGGTACAAGATGGGCTCCTTTTATGTTATTTTTTGTCAATTTTTATCCATTTTTTCCCATTTTAGTTATAATAATTTATTTTTCTCTTCTTAATTTTAGCCTATTTTTCTTAAAATGTGCTCAGATCTAAAAACCACAAAAAAGTCCCTCATATCTCAATTTTTTTTTAAAAAAAAGTTGTCGCAAGTAGTCGGATACCTTTTTTCTAGAATTATTACCCCTAAAATTTTATTACCTCTTTTAACGTATAAAACAAAAACTCATATCACATTATTGTATAGGAGTAGGAATATAGACATTTTATACTTGAAAATAATTGATAAACTCAAATAAAAATTTAATTCTAAAAAAAAATGTTCCAATATTAAATCAGATTATTTAATATTACGCAAAGATTCCATTAAAATTTACTTTGATAAAATATTCTGAGAAGTTTTGAGAAGAAAAGTTTAAATTTTATTATTGCTACTTCTAGTTATTTTATAATTATTTAAAAATTGTTAAAAAATAGAGAATTTAATGAACAAATTTAACAATAATTAAATCAAAAGACATTTTTATATAAAATTCCCTTTTCTGAATTTTACGAAATAATTTATCTGTTTCTTTGATTCGAGTATTTAAGCATTTTACTTTATTTGTAACATTCAAATTACTTTAAAAGGCTACCGAACTATATTTACTAACAGGGGTAAATTTGCATATTTTTTCTATCTAGGATAAATGAATTATTTAACACTCTTTCCCTACTAAAAGGTTAGTTTATAATGTTCAGTGAAACGAATTGGCTTATTTTTTTCGAGATAATCCATTACAAAATTAAGTATCGAAATTGGGAAATATAATTATTTGATTAATTTTTCTTGCTGACTGCTGTCCAGATCATGATTTTATTTGGCCCTGTGAGAAATTTAACCCTTTTTACAAGATTTTTTTTTATTATGCTTAAAAAGCATAAGACAGACGAGTAAAAAATCACTTTTTAAAATAATTAATTTCATCTGAATATCAAATATACGTAGAATCTTATAAACATTTCATATATTACATTTCAAACTAAATCGGGTTTAAAAGGTACACTTGTTGACACACAAGGCAAATGTTAATGAAGTATCAATTGATAACTTTGGAAATATTTCAAAGGAAGATGTGTGTTTTATTAAACTGAGATATGTATCTCTTGAAATTTTTACACAAAAAGCAATAAGTAAAAGTAATTTCTTGAGATTAATTTTATATTTTATATGATATTAATAACTAATTTAAATGTGCCCCCTCATACACACATTCCAAATATAAACTACACGTAAGCGTTTCACTCATACTTACTTTTCAAATATAAACTGTATTAAATTTTAGAAAGCACACACATATAGTATATAAACGAATAGAAAAAAACTAATCATTAAATTTTCAGAAGACATTTATTCAAATAGAGCCTTGGAAATCAAATTAAATTTAAATCAAGACCTTAGGGTTCAACTGAGGCTTCAGGTAAGCCAGTCCTTGAGCAACAGCAGCTGGAGGTGGTGCTTCAATGAAGTAAGTGGCATCAGCAACATTATTCGACTTCATTCCAGGCTCATTGCTGTGGACAGTAGCTTTATATCCATCGGCATCAGCTGTGTATACAACCGTTCTGTAAACTCCAAGGGGATCAACAAATCCGTAACTGCCTTTTACTACACCAGTGGCATCTGAAGACTCTGTACGATGTTGTTTGGTGCCTTTGTCATCCAAGGATTCATATCCAAATTGGTACGGTGTTGGTGGTTCAACCAGAACACTTTGCCTCAGTGGTACAGCAGAAAGCAACTGAAGATGGGAAGTGGACAAAGTATCCCGCTGTCCCATAGCCATCGACACAGCAGCAGAGCAGAAGAGGATTGTGAAGATCATCATGTCTTCTATGAATTTCGAGTCCTGAAGAGGCAGGTAAAATGAAGTGAAGATACCATCGAACGAGTGTCACTTTATACACGTTTCCAAGACATGCAAGGATTGATTTCTAAGAAAGATTCTTGTCATCCGTGCAAGGTGAACAAAGACATTTTTTGGAGCCATTGGTCATAAGAAGAAACGGTTATTGTTCAGGATTTTGAAGGATGGAAATATGAGCCACGCCTATATTATGGATGCATGCCAGAAGCCACACCTGGGTTTTTTTTAACAATGCAATTGTATTTCGCTCACGGAAACGTATATTGACAAAAAAATTATTTTCTTTACAAATGTTTGGTCTAGATACTATGATCAAATTTAAAAAATTTCTTCTGAAAACTCTTGACGAAGTTACGTACTATAATATTATTTTTGTGAAATAATTTGTGAATTAAATTTATTGGCAATTAATAGCATTGATAACTTAAATTTTTCTGTATTAATATCGAAACCAATATAAAGTTATGCATTTCGGTTTCTTAAAGAAACGTGCATGGAATATAAAGTATACAAAAATGTCAATGAAATTTTATTTTGTGACTTATACTCTTAAAAACAATGTTTGTCATGCCAATGCATAAGGGAGTATATACATAAGGGGGGGAATAAAATAGAAACGATGAAATGTAAGAATTGATAGCTAATTTTAGATATGTTTGACATTTGAATTTATAATAGATCAAAAGAATATAAGGTATTTTGTATAAAAAAAATGGGCTTTTATGTTAGAATAGTTATGTTTGGATAAAATTTTTGTTTTTAATAATTCGGAAAGTACTGCGATATTATTAAATATATATTTAAATACATCACAGTCATATTAATCCATTGATCATTTCATTCTTTATCAGTATTTGCATTGAAACCAGTTAAAAGTTTTGATCAATCTTAGCGTGGGATTATAACCAAACAACCAGTTACAAAATACTACGATTATACTTATTTATTACTATGATCTTTATATTAAGCACTGCGGCCTCTAACACTACTCACGAAACGCTAAATCAATGTACGTTTTGCGTAGAATCCCTCAATAGTCCCAATCATCATCAATGGTCCATATGAACCACGTTGGGAATTTATGATTTAAAATATTAACTGAGATTTCACTTAAAATAATTGGGGGTTTACCAGTGACATAACATACTTTCCCTCAACCCTAAGGGACTAGGGAGGGCAGATTTCTAAGGGCCCCAAAGCCTGACTGGCGCAAGTACATATTTAACCAAATTATAAAATATTAAAGGCAAAACCTGATTTCGCAGGGGGGGGGGGGCTAATGTGTTTCGTTACGCTACTGGAGTTTACTTAAAATACTGAATGTTAATGTAATAGAAATTTGAATGAAGATAAATAATTTGTATATTAATTATTTCTTTTAAATTTACAGATTTAAATTCCGAAGTGGGAAATTAGACTAACCACACACAGCTTCATTAATATATTCACAAAACACGATAAATCTAGAAGAGCTGCTTACAATGCAAACATCTTCAGTAAAAGTCTTTTTAAGAAAAAAAACCTTTTTACTCTCGGAAGATGTAGTGCTTTTTGAGTTTGTCCAAAGTCATTAGCATGATAAAGTCACAGATGCAATCAATCTTACTCAAAAGGTTTGAGAGCGAAGTTAAACCAAAATTGTGATAGATGATTGCAGGAGAAAAAATAACCAGCTATAATATGGTAGACAGGGTATTTTGCAACTGTTATTTTAAGAGGAGATGAGCTCCTTTTCTTTTTCATTCTTTTACTTTTATCGGTTTAAATAGCTCTTGAAAGGCTTTATGATAAGTATTTGACAGCTTATAGTAAAGCCTTTAAAGCATTAAAAGTGACAAGTCACTTTCAGTACTTTTAATAATTCTTATTATTTAATTTTTCCTCTTTTAATCTATAACATATGTAAATCAACCAACGAAAAATTACCAAAAAGTGACAGCTATGTGATTAAGTTGGTTTGTGTCTAAATAAAAATGGTCTTAAACAAGCTAAAACACTTTAAAAATACTTGAAGTGTTTTAAATACCTGAAATAATAATTCTAAGTAATGAAAATTGTGATTCTAAAAAAATTGTATTACTTAAGGTAACGCCTACTTGCGACAACTTTTTTGTTTTTAAAAAAAATGAAGGTATGGGAATTTTTTTGTGGTTTTTAGATTTGTTGAGTACATTTTAAGAAAAATATGCTACAATTTTAAAAAGAAAAAAAGAAATTAATGCTACTAAACTGGGAAAAAATAGGTAAAAATTGACAAAATAATAACATAAACAGGGCTCATTCTGTACCAAGAATGTTTGAATAATTTTTCAGTTTTTCAATTCTGATGCTATTTTATCCATTTTTGAAATGACCTTCAGGATAAGAGATCTTTTAATTTTTATTTAAACCTTTATCTTAGTTATTATATGAAATTGCTTAAAATAACAGTGATTATATTCACCTAAGGACTGTAAATTTTGTAATAAAACAGTGATTGATAAATCTGAAGTTTTAAACACTTCTACTATTATACAGAACATACACAAAAAATTTCAATTAATTAATTTCAAATTTTTTTAGCAATCACTGGCCCCCGTTTGAGCATTTTAATAAATAACATTTCGAGTAAAACGCATTTTAAAGTATGACATCTTGCTTAAAGTAATGACATCTGCTTGTACTAAAACAATTGCAGTTTTTATTCTAGTGAACAGAAAATAATAAACGTGGTATTTTTATAAAGCTAATAAGATGGTTTATAAAATAAAGTCATAAAAAATTGTCAATTTTTGGCAACATTCACAATTGTAAGGTGGTTGGATACTTTAATACTCCAAATATATTATTTTTATCAAAAGTTTTCCGATTAGATTTTTAAATATTTATATTATATAAATTTTATTTTTAAATAATAGATTTCCTGGATTGAAAATGGTAGGCAGGGATGTCATTTGATTATATGGCATTTAAAAATCCATTGAATATCAATTTGGCTCAGGTACTCTAGACAAAATTTGGTCTAGACAAGTATCGAAAATTTGGGAGAGAAAACCGCCACTAGATAGATCGTGCTACCAAAGAAATTGCCCTCCCACTTGAGACTTACAATGCCTGCAAAGGCTTTTGTGCAAAAGTGCAGCTTTTTCAGTTGAATAAGTCAGTAAAACCAAGCGTTAAAATTTTCTTAGCTAATTTTTAAAATAATCAAAATGATCTTTAGTGTTTAAAATTTTTTTCAAGTATAAATTTTCCTTTCACTGATTTTTACTAATATAAGTAAGTCCCTTTAAGTAAAACAAGACCTTTTTGATGTTTTAACCCTTAGATGTCTGATAAATTTAAAAAAAATATCTATGCTGTGTTATTGCAGTAGCAAGATGAAGAGGAAAATAATAGTAAAGCAAATAACCATACATATTTTGTATATTTTTTTCGAAAAAAATCTCAAAATACTCACAAAAATAGAAGATTTCTTCAGGCAATACTGGCCTTTCGATAAATAATTAGATTACAGAAAAAATAAATGCTCGACTATCTCAAAAGTATTTTTATTTTTTAGAAAATGAAATGCGTCGAAGATTCATTTTACTAAACCTTTTCTAAAAATATGCCTCGTTTAATACGACGGGAAAACAAAATGTCATATTATTTGAACAATTTTGACAGTGACGTTTACTTTTTTAACTTTAGTTCAAAAGAACACTAAGCAATGACACTAAGAACACTAAGCCAAATATTAAAAACAATCCAATTGCATGTGTTCAATTCTATTTAAAATTCCGGTATCAAATTTGAAACTTAAGGCATTTAACGGTTAATTTTTAGGAATTATAAAATGTTGGGAATATTGTCTTCATTTAAGGTATCCGATTGGTTGCGACAACTTTTTTTTTTAAAAAATAAGGAGATATAAGGATTTTTTTGTTATTTTTAGATTTGTTTAGTGCAGTTTAGGAAAAATGTGCTAAAATTAAGAAGAGAAAAAGAAATTATTATTACTAAAATGGGAAAAAAAGGTAAAAATTGACATAAAATAGCATAAACGCGGCCCATTCTGCACCAAAGGTTTATAAACAAATTTTCAATTTTTTAAATCTAATGTGTTGCTATATTACTCAATTTTGAAATAACCTTCAGGATAAGAGGATAAGCGATATTTTCTTTTTTACAAAAACTAGAGCACTTTATCTCAGTTACTATATGAAAATGCTTAAAACGACAGTGATTATATTCACATAAAGGAGTGTAAATTTTGTAATAAACAGTGATTGATTAATCTAGAGGTTAAAACACTTCTACTACAGAAAAAATTTCAATTAATTATGTTCGAAACTTTTTTAGCAATCGCTGACCCCGTTTGATTATTTTCAAAAAATCACATTTCGAGTAAAACGCGTTTTAAAGTATGCTATCTTGCTTAGAGTAAAGGCCTTTACTAAAACACTTGTAGTTTTTTTTGTTCTAGTAAACGGAAAATGATAAACTTGGTATTTTTATAAAGCTAATAAGATGACCCATAAAATAAAATCATTAAAAAAATTATCGTCAATTTTTGGCAAAATTCACAGCTTTAGGATAGTCGGATACCTTAAGTTCGTTTAAAATTGGAACACAATATGGGGGTTGGCCGAATGAAAAATGGGCACATGGAATTTCGCCAAAATGAAAACAAGAATAGAAGCAGTACCAAACAGTGATATAAAGTAGTTTTTTCCAAAGTGTGGTACGCGTACTCCCAGGGGTACGGGAAGAGTTTTTTTTGGAGGGTGAGGGGTTCGATTTGCACCGCAGTTTTGTGGGGGATATGCACTGCACCGTGCTTAGCCACGTATCATTCTACGTACTCATAAGTGCCAAGTCAAGGCAGTCTTGTGAGGCGTGAGATGGTCCGGTGTGAAACGTTGGGAATACAAGGTGTGTCCACAAAAAAAAAACCGAGACAAAGTGTGTTGCTTGAAAAAAGCGTGGAGTTGGCAACAACTGTCCACACAGTTTCGCCTTAATCAATCACGTCATTTAAGAGTGAACGTCATAAAGTGAACACGTGCAACTGCATTCTGCCGGGAAAAAGTTGAATCAACATCAAGTTTCTAATCAGCTGCGAAAACATTTCAAATGTTAACCGAGGCCAACGTAGACGAAACTTTGTCTAGTGCACATGTGTGTGAACGATATAAGAGGATTTCAAGGGAAGGGTCTGTGAGGAAGATGACGATCCTTCTGGCGCCCAAGGTCAGCAATTACAGACTAAAATATAGCCAAAATTCGTGATATGAGTGGGTTCTCACTCACATCAGTGGTCAGACAGTTAATTAATACAACTACATTGAATTACTAAAAAGACTTCGTGAAAAATGTTAGGAAAAAAAGGCCACAGTTGCAGAGTGATGGATGATTGTTGCACCTGCTCACACTGCCTTATTTGTCAAGTAGTTTCTGACCAGCATAAATATTACTATGGTAGGGCCTCCTTTTTATTCACTTGATCTGGCCACATGAGACATTTTTTATTTCTTACAGTTAAATCTTGACGAAAGAGAACCCATTTTACTGCAGTCAAAGAAATTCAGGCAAAAACGGAAAATCTCCTAAAGTCTAAAAACCTCGTTCCAGGACTGTTACCAGAAATGGCAGCACTGAATGGAATGCATAATGGAACTATTTCGAAGTTGGTACTGTGACGGAGAGAACTGATTCTGTAAGTACAATGATTTATTGGAACGGTCTTGTTTTTTGTGTCACTACTCGTATACTAAACACCTCACTTCGTTACAGAGACAACTTACTTCGTTGATAGTTAGTGGCTTATAAATACAACAGGTGCATCCGGTTTTAGAAGAAAAAGTTCTGTAAAACATCTAGCCTTTCCAACTTCATATTTATGTGAAGTTGCTTTTTCAGCATTTATAACATTAAGCCAAAAAAAAAAAAAAAAAAAAAGGAACAAATTATTGGTCATGGAACCGCATTTCAGATTAAAATTAACATCCGGGGAACCAAATTATGACCATGTGTCTCATCTCAGCACAAACAATTTCATCCTTCTCCTTAATTCAAATAAAAAGTATTAATAATACAGTAGAATATCGTTTGATCCGAACGTTTATTATCCGGAGCGTCAAATACCCGAACTAAAGTCCGAATACTTTTTCGAACAGTGCAATGCTCCACATTTGTTTTCTCTGAGGCCAAAAAATGACGGGAAAACTCAAGGTGAGGGATATTTGGAAAATTTCAGCTGTGTGATTTGGTAAACATCTGCACGGAATATTAGGTCAGTTTGTCTCCAAGTGAAGGGGTGTATACGTGCTCTTTTGTGAGTTTTGTCGATGAAGAAACCTGGATGGCATGCGATGCAGAAGACTGCGGATTTCATATGCTAAATGATGACGTGATTGTGATTTCCGTGCAAAAAAGAATCCGACCCTGTCGATGAGGAAACGGATAAAGACGAGGACAACAACAACGAAAGTAGCAAATGTTGATTCGTTTTGTGCGTTAGAGACAGCTATGGAGCGGTACGAAACAACAATCAGAGTGCTGT
>BMAO01022455.1:0-79211 GCA_019973975.1 Trichonephila clavata | reverse complement strand
TTTTAGTTTTGTTTAGTACATTTTAAGAAAAACTTGCTAAATTAAGAAGAGAAAAAACAATTATTATTACTAAAATGGGAAAAAAAAAAAATATACAAAAAATAACATAAACGCGGCCCATTTCGTACCAAAAGTTTCATGAACAAATTTTCAATTCTGATGTGTTGCTGTGTTATTCATTTTCGAAATGACTTTTAGGATAAGAGAGATATTTCAATTTTTACAAGCACTTTATCTTACTTATTATATGAAATTGCTTATATTAACATAAGGGACTGTAAATTTTGTTATAAAACAGTAATTGATAAATTTGAAGGTTAAAACGCTTTTATTATTGTCCAAAGCATACACAAAAAATTTCAATTAATTACTTTCAAAAACTTTTTAGCAACTGCTGGCCCCATTTGAGCATTAAAGAAAACATTTCGAGTAAAACGCGTTTTAAAGTATGACATTTTGCTTAAGGTATCCGACTACCCTAAAACTGTGAATTTTGCCAAAAATTGACAATTTTTTTGTGATTTTATTTTATGGGCCATCTTATTAGCTTTATAAAAATACCAAGTTTATCATTTTCCGTTTACTAGAACAAAAACTACAAGTGTTTTAGTAAAATCAGATGTCATTACTTTAAACAAGATTCTATACTTTAAAACGCGTTTTACTCGAAATAGGATTTTTTGAAAATAATCAAACGGGGACAGCGATTGCGAAAAAGGTTTTTGAACATAATTAACTGAAATTTTTTCTGTAAGTTCTGTATAATAGTAGAAGTGTTTTAACTCTCAGATTTATCAATCACTGTCTTTTTAAGCATTTTCATATAGTAACCGAGATAAAGTGCTCTAGTTTTTATAAAAAAGAAAACATCTCTTATCCTGAAGGTCATTTCAAAATTGAATAGTATAGCAACACATTAGATTGAAAAAATTTAAAATTTGTTCATAAACCTTTGGTGCAGAATGGCCGCGTTTATGCTATTTTTTGTCAATTTTTTACCTGTTTTTTTCCATTTTAGTAATAATTTCTTTTTCTCTTCTTAAGTTTAGCACATTTTTCTTAAAATGCACTAAATAAATCTAAAAATAACAAAAAAATCCCCATATCTCCTTTTTTTAAAAAAAAAGTTGTCGCAACCAGTCGGATACCTTAAAGTATTGATATGTGCTTTTACTAAAATACTTGTAATTTTTGTCTAGTGAACTGAAAATAATAAACTTGATATTTTTATAAAGCTAAAATAAGAGGGCCTATAAAAAATAATACAACGAATTTGTCAATTTTAGGGTAGTCGGATACCTTAAATGTCTTATTTCGATTTTTATTTTGCATGTTTCTGTTTTAACCATATCTGACTTGGTGAGAGGACTATGCCCCCCACAAAAATGTATGTTTGTTTATTTTATGAATTATAGTTTTATATTTTATTTGTGATTTTACCTTGTACTACTGAAACACAGTGTTCTTGTAGGAGTTTTTAAAGGTTTTATAATGGGTTTATTATTTTAATGAGTGTTTGGCGCAGTATAGCCGAATCCGACTCTTGTACCACTTACTCATTCACCCAACCGACATAACGATAAATCCGTCAGGCAGAATTCTTTGTTTGATGGTAGCAAATTGCGAATTTTTACTGTTTTATGTTTAATAAATGATTTTCTATTTTTTTTCACATCCCATAGTAAAGTCGCTGTTTTAGTATTTAATTTCTTTTCTCGCCTTTAAATAATTTATTTATTTATTTTAATTTTTAATTGCTTTCGTTTCTTTTTATTTATTTTTCTTTCGTCATTTTGAAATTGCTTACATTCAGTTTATTTATGCTGGCAGTTACACTCCTCAGGCTAGTTTTCATGGAAGATGTAAGTTTTTTCTTATCCCACTTTTTAAATAATTTTGAATGGTTGTAATTCTAACATTCTCAGTTGCTTTTCAGTCATACCAAGTTAAAGTAATGTTTTTTATTTTTAATAAATCATTTTCTTAGTGCGAGGCGGCCAACTTGAATAAAATCTAAATTCCGTCTAAAGCGATTTGGCGTAATTTTAATCATGCCTAATAGGCCTACAGCGGAATACAAATAAGTTGTTGAAGATTTAGAGGAATTAAATATTGCTTTTTAAAAATACATGTACACTTTAAGTAAACGAAAGATCTCTTTATTTCCAATGGCATAAGAAAACGACAAACTATTACAATAAGACAAAAAAAAAAAAAAAAAACACAAAAATGTAAAGCAAAAGAAAAAAGTCAATGTTTATCAGCAGATGTCTAATACAACAAATATCTTTTCCTCTTGGAGTCTCCACGTAGAACCGAGTATCCCAACCCAAATGGTTCCTGTCTATGACTTTACAGAGTGGGCAATTTATACCCTCAAAAATACCAATACGGTGGAAGTAATCCGCAAGGCAGTCATGACGCACCACAAGTCTAAATTCCGAGACAGAATTTTCACGGGGTTTATCCCGGATATCTCGTTCCAACCCGATCCTCCAACTTCTTGCAGAAAAACGAGAAGTGTGAGCGGTATTTTCCAATTTTGTCTCAAAAGATTTTGGACGTAAAGTTTTGAGGAATGAAAGGTGTTATGAGAATTTGGCTGTTGAATAATTTAAGTTCCCCCTTTGTCAACAAACTCAGCCATTCGTTTCCTTAAATATTACTATGTCCTGGGGAAGGGTTATTTGTATATACGAAAGATCTAATAACTACAACATTTAGATGACCAAAACGCAGTAGTTACGTTCAAAATCATGACAAATGAGTTTTACATGTGTAGACGCCGCCATATAAATTCCAATAAGTACGAATCTATATGTTGTCTCGCAGTTCTGCTCCGCGTTTCTTATTTCGCTAGACTTTATAGTCTTTCGGGTACTTATGTATTGGACCGTATTATTGGAAATATTTTCATTGCGTTCACTTCCGTCGAAAATAGGCTCCCAATTTTAATCATTTTTCTCAACAAAGTAGGAGAATAATAATATAGACGAATTAATCAATTAAAAAACAATATTATCTTCGATCAAGATTATTGTGCTTCACCATGTGCGCGCGCGAGAACAATACAAACTATAAACAAGTAATATATATAAAAAAAATTAAGTCAATTCCTACTTAGATCAACAAAAATAATTTATTTTAGTTATTTTTTTTATTAAATAGTAAGTATCGTATTGTCATCCAAAACAATCGTGTATATAAAATTTAAGTTCAAATGGATACTTTGAAACGTGAGGAAAAAAATGCATTTTTTTAAAGTTTTGACCTTAGTCGCTAAAAATGAAGTCAACGTGGCTGTATCTGTAATGCTTTAAATAAATTAAAAGTAAAAAAACTTTTTTAAAAACAAGCTTTTATTTAAACGCGCTAAAAAGAATAAAATAAATTTTTCTTTAAAATTTTTTTACTATCAACTTATAACGTCATTACACAATTTATATGATATAAAAGCTTGTCGCGAGATTAAACCACTCTTATTTACTTTGTTTGAAAATTTTAAGAAATTGAAATCAATTAGATCAAGTGATTTAATTTACTTGTTTATCTGCAGAGGTAAATCTCGCGACAAGCTTTTATATCATATAAATTGTGTAATGACGTTATAAGTTGATAGTAAAAAAATTTTAAAGAAAAATTTATTTTATTCTTTTTAGCGCGTTTAAATAAAAGCTTGTTTTTAAAAAAGTTTTTTTACTTTTAATTTATTTTTTACTTTTTAGTTATCACTGGACAGGTTTCTTAGTCTGTTCATCTCATTCAACGCATCATTGTTGCTAGGTGTTAGCCAATTATTTTCGAACAGTCGAGCTAAATGAATTCTCGCAAAAGGGTACTAGACGAAAAACACAATTTTTTCTTAAATCCGTAAATTTTAAGCAATTTTTTCAATCTTCGTACAGATCTTGGGTAATATTATCCTACACACGAAAAAAAGTTTTGTGAGATTTTCTTCATAAATGACGAAGTTATTAAATATTAAAATGTTGAGTATTTTTTGAAAAATCGTAAAAAAAAATTTTCGACATTTTATTTTTTAAATGACTGATTCTAAAAGAGCAAATCATGAGCTGTTTTAGTATGGAATGGCGATTCATTTAAACAAAAAAAATTCATGCGCGTCGATTTAGACATTATTTTCATAAAAACGCATCGATTTTGACTTATTTAAAAAAAAATCGTAAGAAATACAAATATTATTATTTTGTAAAAAACATTATACCGTATCGGGACGAAATAAATGATCTTTCCGATTCTATAATTATTTTTTGTCTGAGCTTCACAGATTAACCTCTTAAGCGGTCAATTTTTTTGACCAAAATTTTCCCAAAAAAAGCCCATTTTTTAACTGCATGTAACTAAGCATAATAATTAACAGAACGCGCGAAAATGGAAGACTTTTATTTTAATCTCCGGTATAAAATTTTACTCACCTTTTTTTATTTTATAATTTTTGATCACAAAAACCCTTAAATGTTTGCTTTTAATAAGTACATTCTGCGTACTATGAAGAATATTTTACATATATCTTAAAATATGTTTTCTTCCACTTACCAAAAAATTTCATGTTCATACCTCTTTTTCATATAATTGATAGGATTTCATGTGTGTGTGCGCATATTTATATGCACACACAATATGAAGAATAGTGTAACACTAAGTCTTATATTCCAATGGGGATAGAGATAATATCGAATTCTTTGGATTATCTATCCATTTTCCTTTTTCTTAGGCAACACTTTGTACATTGCCTTGTAAATCCCTGTTCTTTATCCAATATTTTCAAGAATATATATTCTTGCCTTCAGTGAAAAATTCTCACCTTCACCACTACCAAAATTCTGAATGAAGAGTAGTTCAGTACCATGGACAAACTCTCTCTCTGCATCTCCTAAAGACACACTATACTAATAACCTTATTATAGGAATAAAAATGTCTGTGCAAATAAAATATAGAAAGAAAAAATTTCGGTGCCTGTACAGCGCACGGGCAAACCGGTTGTGGCTAACTTTCAGTAGCCCGTAAGGTGTACGGGCAAACCAGTTAAGGGGTTAAAGTTAGAATTTCTATAATACTCCATCTCAGTTTAACTTGGCAGCGCTGAGAAAGGTATACAATGTACCAATCTACTTGAAAAATAGCTCTACTTTTTTTTGTTTTGAATTTAAATCCAAGAAAATAGATAGAAATTTGTAAAAAAAAATTGCATATGTTGTAGAAATTAGATTATTTTTACGTTGTAGAAAAGTATTATTTTTAGACAAAGTTAATTAATACTGTCAATAGCGCAACGTTATGAAATTCCAGTTTGGCTGAAAACCGATTTTTGACGCCAACTTTTGTCATTGTTGTAACAATAAAATTATTACAACAATGCAGATATATCCAAGTTGGCGCCCAAAACTAGTTTAAAGTTTTTAATTAATATCTTTTTAATTAATTGCAATATCGGAATATAAATGGTCAAAACATGCATTGTCATCCGAACTAAACGTGTATACAAAATTTCAGCTCAATGGGAGGAAGATATCAGCTTCAAAATTGAGTTGCAAGATTCCACCCGAACAAATTACATACATACATACATACATACATACATATACATACATACATACATACATACATTGTAAGTTAAATAAAAGCTTTTAATAACTAATTTCAGTCAATTAATTTCAATTAATTGTATTTAAATTACGTATTGTTACCCAAAACAATAGTGTATAGAAAATTTCAGCTCAAATGAGCGCTTTAAAATGTGAGAAAAAAAAACCGTTTCAAGTTTTGACACAAGTCGCCAAAATGGTCGCTAAATCGCCAAAAATGATGCCAACGTGGCTGTACTTGTAATTCTTTGAATAATTAGTTTTGATCAATTAATTTTTATTAATTATAATTAAATACTGTAATGTCATCCAAAATAATCGTTTATATAAAATTTTAGCTCAATTGAGTGCTTTAAAATGCTTTTTAGTAACGATTGAAAATTTGAGCGAGATAAATATACAGAGACTGTGAACTATATAGTAGGAATTGAAAAAGCGATTTTCGAGCATGCGCTAGCAAAATTATTGCTTTTGGACAAGCGTAGGAATGGTTTTCCTTTATTGGCGGCAGATCGATGCATTTGGCGAAGTTTTTTGATTCGAAGAGTAAGTAAATACCCATATTAAATAGGGGTATTGTACTATCCCTATCTGATATATATCTCAATCATCACCACAGATATTTATTATTGTATTAATACATTTGTGCTTTCTTTACATCAAAATTACAATTATTTTTTAAGAAAAATTAAAAAAAATTTTTTCTAAAAAATTAAATTTTTTAGGGACATAGTTTGCATTATTTTTTTCAGTATTGTTGTTCATCATAACTTAATTCAATATTGACGCTTTTTTTATTTGTTTTATATATTTTGCTGATTATGTTCATACTAGTTCAAGTTCTTCTGGTGAAGGCTACCTAATAAATGATATTAAGTTAATTTTTTCTCAATTGATTCCACAACCTGATAGAGCACCGAACTTACTATTGCTATTATTTTTCTGTTATAATTTTTATTCAGATTTTCATACTTTCATTCTTATTTATCTTTTTAGCAGCTAATTTTTCTCTTCCAGCTTGAAATATATGTTTTTTTTAATAATTCGTGACTGTATGTGAGGCTAAATTGCAGTTCTTTAAAAATTATGTGTGAGCCCTCATTAAAAAATTATTTTAAATTTTTAAAACACTATTTTGCATGTGTCGAATTCTTTTTAAAAATATGATTTTTATAATTTTTATTAAAGAGTACCTCTTATATTCGTACGAATAACAAGTACTTCAGCGATTCAGAGTTAAAAATAGGAAATTGACCCTCATATGCAAACAACTTAAGGTTGTAAAAAATATTAGCATATTTATCATTGACATGGAAATCTCAGTCTCAATTTTCCATTCATAGAATTCACGTAAAATTATTTTTTGAAGAATTCTTTTTTAAACCAGCTGCTCTGATACTTGTAATTAAATTTGTGTTTTTTTTTTCCGTTTAACTATTTATAATACCAAGTACTTTTTTTCCCAGTAGTTCTTTCTGGAAGAAATTTGCATATTGACTATTTTCTTGAGCAGCATGATAACTTCATAAAATTGATTTTAAAAGAAATATAAATTTTTCTTTGTAAAATATACGAACATCTCAATAATTGCACGATGATTTTATTTGAGAATTACAAGATATCAATTTCTTTGATATTTACTATCAAATTTTTAAGGTATTACGTCTTTTATAGCTTTATTACCTTTACACCAATTGTTTACTAATTAGATAATTGATATGAAAAGAAACTTTAAGAAAAGTTTATTTGTTGGAATGTAAATATTTTGAAGACATTTTGTATTTTTATTTAAAAATACAAAATATTTTTATTTAAAAAACAAAAATTTCTTAACTTTTTGCGAAGAGAGATTTGTGGATGATGAGACCCCGAAAATTTCTAATCACACACATGCATACATATACATTTTTTAAACATAGCAGTATTTAAGATATTGTTCATAATTATTGTGCTCCACACTCAACACAAAGTCTCTATGTTCCTCTTAATTTCCCGTCTAAGTGAAGCTAAATGTGCTAAATAAATATCGCTATACTTCGACCTTTTTTTTCATTAATATACAAATATTCGGATGAAGCCACTGATTTGAAATACTCGTGCATTGTTTATTATTGCTGATTTCTGTTTAGAGAGTGCGAGTAGTGTAATTTACCATCAGGACCGGCTCTAGCAGTTTTGCCACCCCGGCCAAAAATGGGAATTACCGTCCCTGTCTCCAAAGCAAAAATTATTATTAAAAAAGTTAAATTGTTCTCATAGATACACATCTACAAAACTTGAATAATTCCTACGAACAAAAAAGCAGCACAGCAATAACGAATAATATGCAAGAGAAGGAATCGTCCATTTCAATAGGCTAATTTTTTCTAAAAAGAGTCTACTGAAGGTGGGCTCAGAAACATTTATTTTAACGAAAGTAACTACACTCAAGACAAAATAAAATATTTCATGTGACTCTCTGTCTACCAGAAACTTATTACACCTATTCCTTTTTGGATAGCTGACACCGGACATCATATGGGTAAAAGGAATGTCTGTTTTGACCCCATTCTGGGATGGGAAGAAAGTTATTAGTGAAAGAAGTTTAAATATATCAAATTTCATGCTTTAACACAAAATCCCGCCTTGAACCCTTCAAGTTTCAACATAAAAGAAAACTGACAATAAACATACAGAGTACAAAATAATGAAATAACGTACGTTAAATGAAATACCAAATTCACACACAATAATATTTCAGAAAATATATGAGTTTTTTTGTACAAAAAAATTTTTTTTTTTTTAATTCGATCCAAATGCCACCCGTAAAATTTGCCGCTCCGGGCAGGGGTCCGGTTTGTCCGGCCCTAGAAGCCGGACAACCGCCCTTGTTACCATCGTTGATGTTGTCTCCTATTGATTTTTTTTCAATTCACTGGTTCTTAAACACGTAATTATTCTGAAAATTTTATTAATTCAATTTAAAATATTTATAAAAGAATATCAAAAAATATTTTACCAAAATGGTAGTGTGAGTGATATTGTTTAAGAAATGAGCGATAATTGAAACTACTCGACAGCTGATGCCGAAGAACTTTTTTTTAGCAGAGCTAAGTGATATGGACAACGCCTTGATGTGTGGTACTCCATTATCTTTAACCTCCACGACGCGTCAACGTGAAGAACTAAAGCATCGAAACGTTGAACATACCTCATCTTTTATACAGGGAGCATGTTTAGAGCCATCAGGATTTGAACCCGTAATTCAAAAGCTTCTATCATGAGTTCGTTATTAGAAACATTTGGATACTGGAGACATAAAATGACTAGAGATAATAACGAAAAATTCAGCTTTATTCTTACTCAACAGAAATATTTAAAAAGTAGTTTTTTTATAATAAAAATATTGAGAGCTGTGTATCTTTACTAGTACAGTAGAACGTCGTTTATCTGAACGTTTATTACCCGGATCGTCAAATATCCGAACCAAAGCCCGGATACATTTTCGAACAGTGCAATGCTCAACAGTTGTTTACTGTGAAGCCAAAAATGACGGGAAAACCCAAGGCGAGAGACATTTGAAACGTTTCAGCTGTGTGTGATTTGGTAAACATCTGCGGGGAATATTAGGTCAATTTATTTCCAAGTGAGGGGGTGTATACGTGCTCTTTGTTGAGTTTTGTTGATGTAGAAACCTGGATGGCATGCGATGCAGAAGACTGTGGATTTCAAATGCTAATTGATGATGAGATTGTGACTACCGTGCAAGAAGAATCCGACCCTGTCGACGATGAAACGGATAAAGACGAGGACAACAACAACGGAAGTAGCAAATGCTGATGCGTTTACTGCGTTAGAGACAGCTATGGAGTGGTACGAACAACAATCAGAGTACTGTACTACTCAACTACTGCTGCTGAAGAGAATCAGATACCTTGCATTGAAAAAACGAAGGTGTAAAATGGTATAGTGAAAAATAAGTGATTATTTTCCACAATCAAGGTAAAATTGCGACATTTTGCACCCATTTTGCTTTTTCTTCAAGCACGTTTCCCGCACGTGATAATTTTCAATATTTGTATAGTGTCCAGCATCATATATTGCATGGATCGCATTCGGTTTTCAGTTATCCGAACAATCGCGTATCCGAACGGTGTCCGGTCCCAATTGATTCGGATAAACGACTCATGCATTAAAAAATAATACACTATATAAATATTTAAACTTCTAGAATCATTTCCCAAAATAAAGATATTCGAAAACCGATATTCGATTCGATAAAAGATATTCGAACGCACATAACATCATTGATGCTAGTTGATCGTACGATAAATCATTCACAAAAAAGCTTACCAATTAACACATTTTCATTGAAACTTCTTACACAGTTTGAAGCAATATAAACTGAACATTTAACAATTATAGAATTCTTCTTTATTACTAATCACAAAGCAAAAATATAACAATATAAATTATTATATAGCTACATTTTGTTTCAATTTCGAGCATAGTTATTGCTATTAGAATTATTTTACGTATTGTAATAATCATTGGATGTTCTTTAAAGCTCTTTAACATTTTTTTTTTTTAAAATAGACTTCTATTGGTTTTTATAAGCGACTCAAGAATTTTTTTTCAATATGAGGCAAATAAAGTTTTTCATTCAATAACAATGCTTATTGAAAATGTTTGTGGAAGATTAAGGTACATTCGAGTTAAGAAAACGCAAACTTAATCATTTCAATTTAAATGTAAAAATACTCTTTAGAAACAAGCGATAACGATGTATATATAACGATGTATATGTGCTTAAATATATTTAAGCACATAACACTAAAAGTGAAAAAAAAAACTAATAGCAAACGCAATTATTTTTGTTACTTTATCTTATATACACGTGTGCATTAATTCTTAAGACTATAAAATAGTTTGAAAGAAATGAAGATTCTCCAATTTCTGTTTATTTGTATAAATGTGTGTGTGTTGGAACTAAATAAATAGTTCCGGAATCAACCCGCCATTAGTTACCCACTACATTTTTTCTTGAAAAAAAAAATCTCTTTTCTCTGATTCATTCTACCCCATTCCCTCTAAAAAATGTCATGAAATGCTGGTTGGGATCAATTTCTGTCATGGTGTATCTCCTGCAATGACTCCTAAGCTCGTACATGCAAAGAATTAAAAGTTGTAACAAATTACGTAAAAAAGAAGATGCCCGGAACCGCATATTTTTTAAAAGTTTTCCCCGTGGTACGTGCGACTTGCGTTAGAAAACAAGGATTTAGATATTTCGTGTTTGTATAAACTTAATAGAGAACTTAAATCTGTTTTACACAACTTATAATTTCTTTCCCATTTTTTAACTCGTGGAACCCTTAGGTTTGATTCATGGAGCCCTAAGGTTCCGTGGAACACAGTTTGAAGATCACTGCTATACAGCAGCGGTGTAACAACCTTATAGAGGTTGTTGGTGTTTGGGAGTTCAAGTAAAGATCACAGGCATAACCAGTTTCAAATTCAGATTTTATTATCCATATAACTTAAACTAAAACAACTAGAGGTAGGAAAGGCACTACGCAACTAATTAGAAGAGCAATCACAAGGTTCAAGGACACTTAACATATGATTATGACCTACTCCACTTACTCTTGGAGCTCTCTGGCCTTCTACGCTAGACTCTTCACGGTGAATCTCTCACTTATACGACTTAAGGTCGTAATTCTTAAGCTCAATATTATAACTTATTCTCCAATTATCAATAATTGAAAATTCAACGACTAAATGTCAGATAATTTTCGACTCTCCCCGCGTACTTAAATTTTTACGCTTAAATATAACAATTCATTCGCATAAATCAAGTCTTCTTCGGGAGAAAGTTTTCAATAGAACATACAGTTAAAAAGAAGTAAATTTACCCCAAGAGGGTTAGTTGAAGGTTCGCGGATAGTACCGTTACAGCGGTCTTTACAGCGGTCCCCCCCCCTTTATGTAAACTAGACTAAACTCAGTGGCGCAATAGCTAATTGGAGGACAAAGGCCTGGTTTTCGTGACATTGGGCCTTGAGGTGCATGAACAGATGTTCCGTTCAGGTGACCAGTCTGATGCGCCCCCTTTATATATCTGCCTGAAATCAAGAACCCCAAGATTTTGAATACCTCTCCCTGGATGCAATCGTTATCGAATTGGAGCGCTATGAATTCAGTTCTTAATTTTTGCACATGCGTGTCTCCATTTTTTGAAAATATTACGCTGTAGTTTCATAAAATAAAAACCGAATTTATATTCTTAATTGAAATAGATGTTCTAAAGAGTGTTTTTATTCGGGGCAATTTGGTGATTTAGTGTAAGATGGCACATTTTTAATATTGGCACGAGCCTTTCAGAGTGTGAAAGAGAAAATCTTAAAATTAAATGAGAGACCTTCGAGAACACTCTAGAAAGGCCCTGGAACCCCTGGGGTCAACGGACCACAGTTTAAGAGTCACTACGATAGAGAGCAACATATTTTATCGTACTGGGGGGGGGGCGTAACCTATATGGCACCGCTCCTTCACCGTCTTGCCTACCTAAGGGTGTGGAGGAAACAAAGCATCACTAACAACTTCCATAATAACTATTATTTTATTTCTCTTCAAACACACTTAATCAATCACAAGTGATACTACAAAAGGAAACCCTAGGAGTATATAAAGTGAGTAATCTATTCTCAATGAATAATTTTAAGTAAACACGACTAAGTGAACTAGACAAGGTGAACAAGCGCTAGTGATCCGGTAACTAAATTTAATTCAATCTATGTTAGATCCTCAATCTAATAATTTAATATATTAGCAACTACTTCCTTAACTCGCGCTATATTCGTGAAATACTTAATGAAATATTCTAATATTCTCACCTCCGTATCCCCGCAACAGCTCTCCGGCTCCTTCTATCTTACATCTACAAAACCTAGATATATATATATATATATATATAGACTCTATATAGTCAAACTAATTTAAATATCAGGGTTTCTTCTTGAGAGGCTGTGAATTAACACGAATGCTGGCACCAAAATTTCCCCAAGAGGATTAGTGAAATAATGACGCGTATAGATCCGTCACAGTACTTCTCATTTTTTTATGAGTTGATCCATTTTTTTTTCTGGTCTGAAATGTCCTTAGCATTTTTTCTCCTATGCCGTAATGCTAAATGAGCTACTTGACATACTACAATGAAAAATTATTTATTAAATATTCTAAAATTTTAAAACGAAGAAATTCTTAAAAAATAAATTTAAAATTTTTTTTGTCTGAAAGTGGGTTTTGTGCTTAGTTCAAGATCTCGTCCATTTATCGATGCAGCCTTCAAGAATCGATCACGAAATTGGTTGCGATTAATAGAGCTTATTAACGTCGTGCTATAAAGCAATACGGGGACTACTGGCGACAAACCAGGTAATTTTGAACCTCGGCTGAGTGACGAGCTGACACCACACCAACAGGGGCCAGAGCCTCGACAGATTAAACGTGCACCTGCTTCCTCTACATGGCGGGTCTTTAGTGATACCAGGACTGAAACACGTGACGTCACGAGTTCGTGACCATAATTACTAGAGTACCATTGCCAGTAAACATACACAGTTGCGATTAAAAATCAATTACAGTGTTCGTTTTGAAATTGAGGAGCTAACTTCATTAGGAATAAATGGACTTGAGGTTTTTCTTTTGATGAAAGCGTACTTATTATTGCAAAATTCTTCAAAATCTAAAACAAACATTTATAAAGTGTAAATTTAACATGATAAATTGAAAGTTAGAGTTTATGCATCTTGATTCTGATCAAATTTCACTTAGTTTCAGAAATGTAATCTGAATTCTAAAAGTAATGCCACCACTTAAACAAAGAACAAAAGACTGTAACATAAACGACTGAAAGTAACAAAACCCGAATAACTTGATGATTTCTTGAGAAAGACTATTTTCGTATTTTTCCTTTGCGTTTCGAAACATTGTTCTCACGTGCATCTTTTCTTGTCGTGTCTCACGCTCTTCTTCCATGAAAGTTAGGCTGCAAGGAAAAACCACATGTCTAGTTCTCTCAACTTTTAGAGGTGAGTACGTAGAATTTTGATTTTTCACTTGCTATTTTCATTTTTATATGATAAGTAAGGAGATCCTCCAGATTCAAAGAAATATTGAAAAATATTTGATATTGAATATTGAAAAATGAAATATTGAAAAATTGGTTCATATATACCAATATTATATCAAAGCGGTTATTAGGATTAGTATAGAATTTGTTCAAGCGTAACAATTTTTAATGTTTCAAAAAAATAATATTAAAACAGTATCTCAAGTAATACATTGAAATACATTTAAATGTTTCAGAAGTATAACCATCGTGATCTTTTTTCCAGACCAAAATGATTTATTCAGTCGAAAGTGTGGACTAAATACGGTGACTAATCATGTTAGTATTATTGTAACATTTTTTAACAGATTCTAGAAACAAATCGAGATTGTTAAACGTTAATAAAAGTAAGAAAGCGTTCCTGCATCCTTATATGCACATATGTCTTCTCTCCTTAAACATATGTTTACAATTTCTTTAATCTTTACTGATATTTTTTTAACCTCCTTCTTTTAAATTGCGATATTTCCTGCTAATTATCTAAAAATTTACACACGTGCACACGCACAAATACGAATACACATTCATACACACGGGAAAAAATTAAAGAAAATTTGCATATCCTGTCGAATTTTTGAAAAACTAACAGACACATTTTGATAAACTTTTGTATGAAAATACATTTATAACAAAGAAATTCATTAGAAGGAAGAACATTTATACCATTCGAGAGTCATTTTATATATACTCATGATTATCAATAAAACTGATAGAGCAAGTAAGTTGAAAATATACGTTTGTGTCATATCGAACGGAAAAAAGATCTTATATGGAGTATAGTCGTTTTATTCAAACATTCGTATAGTCGCTTCTTATTCTTTTTATTATTTTAAAAAATTCTGATCTAATTTTTTAATATAATTTACTAACATTAATAATAATTTGTGATTCAAGTGTCACCTACTCATGCATTATATTTAGTAACTGGGATATGTGCTTGTTTTTTTTCCCACACAAATTGTCGGCATCGGTCTTTTGAGATTAAATGCAATCACATTATATATTCCGAGTTTAATTTGTTTTTGTCGCCAGCTCACGTTAAGAAATATATTTCCCTTACACACAATGTCCTGAATGACATTAAAATATTTATAGCTCTGCGAGAAATACTGTACATTTTGCATGAATTTGCAACCTAAAATTTCGAAGTTGTTCTTGCTTAAATTTAGATTTTAATATCAAATATGTTGATAAGTTGTTTCTCTCCTTCATTATAGGTGTTTTTTCCGACAGTTGCGAAAGGTGCATTTTCCATTAAAAAACTATTTAATTTGAAAGACATTGTGCTAACTAACGAGTATAAAAACAGTAGAATATTCATAATCTAATTGGAAATATATATAAAGATAAAACGTTTTAAAATACTCTTTTATTTTATTATTATAAAAGTTTAAAAAGTGTTACGAAATACAGTTATAATATATAAATAAAATTTTCAGTCTTAATTAATATTATAAGCTTTAGATACTTGTAATTATATAAAATTCATAGAGAAGGTGAATCCATTTTTTGCATATATATTTATAAATTTCTTTTCGATTTTTTATTGTGACAAGTGGAACCCTTAGGTATGGCTCGTGGAACCCTAGGGTTCCGTGGAACACAGTTTGAAGATACTGATCTAGAGCTTCGAAGTATAAGTTCACTAAAGAAAATTCATGCATCCCCGTTTCCTTTGACATTCATTAATAAAAAATGTCTGAGCAAAGATAAAAAAAAAACTCCTCCATTGCATAATCATTATTTTCAAGGGAAAACTTGAATAAAATGCTCATTATCTGAGAAATCTGTAATTATTGCACATGTAGGGAAAAAACAACACAACTCTGCGTGATTGTAGCATTTATCGCTTTGATAATTGAAGCCATTCTTGGAATCACGCAAATTGAAAAGACGCTTTCATTCTTTCCTTCTGCAAGGAAATGAAATAAAACATTTTCTTTTTGGTCCATGCATGCAGAAAAAAAAATGTGAAAACCTTCAAAATGGAAGTGAATGACACATTAACGAAAATCCATTTTTCGCATTTTTTTTTCCTTTGTTCATCTCAGTTTCACATGCAAGTATTGAAAAATAACAGTGCGTGTCACTACATATATTCGAAATTTTAATTATAAATTACTTTATGCTCATTTTACATTAATATTTTTGATAGGATATGTATAATAAATATTCTGACATGAAGAAAATGCCGTGTTTGCAAGTTGTGCTTCGCGATCTTATTAATAGTTTCATATCATCATTATTATTATTATTTGGATTAGCTCCAAGAAATAAAACAATTTACTTTCAAATCTGTTTTTTTGGGAGGGGGATGGAGACAAATAAAAGAAAACACATTAAAAATAAACTGAAATTCCATAAGTAGCTATAAAATATATTGAATGCAGCCAGGACTTCAGACCAAAACTGAACCGAGGATTGAACACCAGAAAAAATCATTATTTTGGTCGGAACGAAAACCGGAATTGAACCGAAACAAGATATCAATCATTGGCATGGCCAAGCAATTTTAGCGCGTTTGTCACATGTTTACAATAATGCAACTAATGAACTTTTTACTAACAGAAAGTAGTGTACTGTACCAATCATCTAAATGTACTACTATTGAGCTGAAAAGAAATAATGACACAAATCTGTATCAGCACTATAAAAAAGCAAAAAATAGCGAAATTCAGGAAAATTTGTAGGAAAATTCGGGAAAACTATGGGAAAATTTAAATATGATTCGGCTCATCTAGGGCACAAATGCAACCAACTGCCGAAAAACCGAGGTCAATTGGTTGCTTATTGGCTGAGAAAAAGATACGACAAAATATGGAACGAAGACGAAATTTGCGTCCTAATAGCGCTTTTGTTCCACTACGTGAAAAACGCGCTAAAAAAATATCAGTTTATTTCGGTTCGATATATTTTCATTACTGAAAATATATTGATTTGGTCACTGTAACCAAATCAATATTTTTTAATTTAACGTAAACTATATAATTATATATCATCATTACATGTACATTACTTCTCGATTTCCTGTTTTTATGTACAACATACAAAATATATTTCTGGGAAGAGAATAAAATAATAGCTGCTTTTGAATAAGAATACAATAGTGGTTTTGGCAACTCTGGCTACACAAGTTAGCGTTGGAAGGGCGTTTTAAGGTTTGAAATTTATTCTGCGAGATATAACAGAAGTAATCTCAATGAAACCTCGTTAGAAGATGTATCAATAATTACAGGCAATTTTCAAATGCTAAATAAATATGTTTTTTCTCAATTATTACAAGGTCAAGTTCACGATGTGCGCGTCAAGCGGGAAGCGAGGAGAGTACCCATAATTGACATAATCAGGAACCTAGTTGTCAAATGCAATTTTGATAATGGATAGCAGTACCAATGCTCGCCGTTCTCTGCTCACCGCTCGTATCGTACTTGCTGGTTAATTGTATAAATTCACATAGTGTACCAATTAAAAAACAGAATAAAATCTCCTAAATTTTGATAGAATTATATATTTGTTTATGATAGAATTATATTTTTAGTACAAATAAGAAAATACATAAAAGAAAATTATTCATTCCGAACTGAACCAAAAACCTTTATTTTTAGCGGAACGAAAACCGGAACTGTGAACCGATATATATATATATATATATATATAATATATATATATATAGTTGAACCGGAACCAGAGAGAAAAAAATTACGGTTCGATTCCCTGAAGGTAACTAATCAAAATCATTGTGATTAGTAGAGCAGTAAATAGTCACAAAAAAAAGTCCCACATAAAAGGAATGTATATCATATTCTCAAGATATAGCTAGAAATTGGTTTTTCAAACAGGGAAAACGGGAAAATTTTTACATATGTTTTTTTTTCGCTTACATCAAACTTTACATATACAGGGTGTATCTAATGTTTGATACAGCTGTTACAAACTTTCAGAGTAGGTAGAGTACATCTAGACGATGGGAAATTTCACAGGAATGCATGTTCAGAAATGCTTTCCTGACGCGTCAGTGACGACATAAAACACAAGTAAGACAGGACATGCATAAGAGTATTAAACATGTTTATTATCCTTACGACAGTGAACAATTAAGGAAAAAGAACATTAAAGGGACAATAGGTATGCAAGTCATTAATATACAGGACGATCATAAGAGAAATAATGATATGACTGGTGACTAGTGCATAGTCCAATGTCTGCATACTAGTACCGGAATTGTTCTGCACCAGTTCCAGCACAGTCTCCTTGTTGTTTGAGGTTCATACTCTTCGCTCACACTCCTGTGTGTCGACGATGAAGGATCTGCTGTCGAAAAATCTTTGGTACAAGCGTGCAAAGAAGGCGTGGCTGGGAGTTTGCCTCCTTGGGTAACGTTGGGCACAATATCGCTGCGACCAATAAGCGACCCCGTATATCAGATGAATATTAGAGAGCTCAGCGTTCGAGTAGTGTTCCATCCTGCTACCATTTTGTCTGCAGGCGAAATGAAGCTACATAGCGAGCGTGGCAGCGAAAACCGCGTATGCACATGCACCGTCATCTCATACTTCTGTTCACGTATGAGCCAACTATCAAAGACTTCCCAGCACTTTTGATATACTAAGAATAATAAACATGTTATCTCCTCTTGTGTTTTGTGTCGTCACTATCACGCCAGGAAAAAGTTTCCGACCATGCATTCCTATGTGATTTCCCATTGTCTAGGTGTGCTCTATTTGTCTCGAAAGTTTGTAACCGTTGTACTGATACGTACTGTATGAAAATTTTTTAAGATATGCATATAAAAATTATTTTTTGTACTCAAGAAGGGGGATATTCTAGTGAATTTTCGTCTCTCGAAGATGCTACCTCGTACTTGTTCAAAGTTGACATTTTGATATGCAATGTAGTTGGTGATCAGTTCTTGCGAAGACGATTTATTGGTTAGATCAGTGCTTCTCAAACTTTCAATATTTACGACCCAATATACAATCATAATTTTTATCATCCCCACCCCCTCCAGACAATAACAATATATTAAATTCAATAATACTATACTTTGACGCGAAACCTACAGCACGACTTTAACCACTTAAGTGCCACCAGTGTAAATAAACGTTTCGCTCAGACAAATCGCTCAATGCCCTGGACGTATATATACGTCTTTCCGAAATACGATCTTTTCTGTGCACTACTATCCATCAAATTATTCCAAAGGCTTTGAAATGCAATAAAATGACCTTGACAGTGCTTGCAAAGGGTTTACTTATTTCGGAGGATTTGTTTATTTATTCCTTTTCACCCCCCCCCAATACACAACATACGCTCGCCTGCGTGTTAAACGGTGACATTGGGGAGCAAATCGCGTAACTTTCAATTGGCATTTAGGGATTAATTATAAACCGTTCAAAATTATCAAGAAAATTATAAATTTTTGTATATAAATTTATATATGACAAGCCCATGGGGTCACTGGTAATTATTAAACTTGCTCTTCACTTAGCATTTTTAAATTAATTATAAAATACATTGCGCAGTATTGATAGCTTTATAACTGAAATAAAATCAGTGTAAATGTGTATTTTATTTTTATTATGAGAAAGTATTTGGTTTGTTTACTTTCAATAAATTAATAATTTTTTAAAATATTCTTTTGTTTTCGACTTTTCAATATACTCGTGCCACCTCGTAGGGTTATCACACCCCTCTAGAGGGACACGCCCCACAGCTTGAGAAACGTTGGGTTAGATGCTTGCACATGTTGCAGAATCGCACAGACGGTTTCAGTGGTTAGTGATGCTGACAGCTTGGGGCTTGGTTTCGAATCTCGGTAAAAACAAGAATGTTTGTAAATTTTTAATGCCTGGACGACACGGGGACACTATAAATATCCATCGAGCTGCAAGTCCTCTCGAGGGGCTCAGGCAAGAGAAGGGGAATCAGAGGTGTTTTCTCTCACAATTGGGTTGGAATGGAATCAAAACGTAATGACACCTGTATAGGGTTTAACACTGAGACTAACGACAGGCGTAATCTACCCCTCTTGCCATGATGAATTTTTCGGGCTCGATCGGACACCGTCGATTGAGTGGCATTAGTAACAACAACAGCATGCCACATGTTGCAGTAACCAGACATTAAAGGCCGAAGCTCATTTGAGTCCTTTTAGAGTTAGTATCGGTTGCAAAAAAGTTGCTTTAAAATTCGTTCCAAAGTTTAAATTTTTTGCAGCTCTGCACAATCTAAGCAAAACCCATAAAATTATGTCCCAAAATAGAAAATATAGTAAATTTACCTTGAAATCAATTTTGTCTTGATTGTCTGGATCATAGTGGTACATTAATATTAAGACGGTTATCGACTATTGTGATTAAAAAAGGCAGTATGTACATATATAATGAAATAAGTGAGATGCAATATCAATATATTTTTACCAATGTGGTGATATACCCCTAGGGGTATATCACCACAACTACCACCACTTAGTTCTATTGGGATATATTGTGCTAAGCATGTATAATATCAAGTAGACTATCTATCGGATTCTTTTTACTTTGAATATTATTTTGACAGCCGTCTGTTGCTTTTTTATTAAATTTATTTATAATTTGCATTTTTTTGAAGGGGGGGGGGACTTTTTTTCTATACCGCATTGAAAAATTTTACAAAAAAAGGAGCACGTAAATGAATTGCATTTCTTGTTTTAGTATGTATTGATGTTCTTCATTGTTACAATTTATCTGACATTTTTCACCCAATAGCTCTCGTATTGCTTTATAGTACGATGTTAATCAAACACTCCCGCACTGACATTTTTCACTGTTGCTAACACTTATTTGAGCGAAGAATTTTTTTTTTGCAGTCTTAAATAAAGATGGATGCAAAATACTACAAATTAAAAACGTTAATAGAGTTAATTTAAAATATTGGAATATATATATATATATATATATATATATAATTCTTCTGTATATAAAGATATTAATATGGTTTTAATATACATTAAAATAAGATTAGCATGCTATATACTTTTACAAAAAAATTAAATCCTGGATGAATATTTGATATTGTAGGGCGTCGAATATCTTTAACAATTTACCAGTGCCATAAAAAATGTTAATAATTTGCACAAATATGTAGAAAATAGAGGTAGAATTGCGTTCTAGACAATTTCAGAAAGTCTAGAAATTTTTTACTAATTTTGAACGAAATTTAACGATTTCGGTTACAAGTTTTTGCTTGGCAGATTATATAATTTTTATTGCAAGAATTATAACAGAGTCGAGTTTCTTTTATTCGTGACATGTTTCTTAGGGGTACCGGGACATATTCGAAAGAGTAAAATGCCAAAATTAAGACTCTTTGCTTATGGGACATATATCTTTATAAATTTCCAATAGAGCTTAGCTTTTTTCAGAATCTCAATAAAGATATTTTAATCATTCTGCAGAAATACAAAAATAATTTTTAGTTCAATTTTTTTCTGTTTATTTAAGTTGGACATAATTTTTGAAATTTCATAATACATGCTCTTATGGTTAGCTACTATTTTTTTAAAAAAAATATCTCTTACGCTTGTGAAATATTAATATAAAAATTTGACACTAAAAAGAACAAGTAATATAAATAAAAAAATTTGATTAAGTTAATTCAGTCAAAAAAGAAACATTTTATTTTAGTTACTTTTTGTTAAATAGTTACGATTAATATAAATATATATGTACATGACAGAACATAATATTAAGTGACAAAATGGAAATCAATTTTCCATTTTCTTTTCTATATAAGGTGTTGGATTATTTTTTTTTTTTTTATTATTTATTCATTCTTAAATTTAATTATTCTAATAAAATAGTGGGTGCAATTTTAACATTCTAATAAAATTTCAGGTGGGATTCGAACCCACGACCTTTGGATCAGAAGTCCACTGAAGTACCATTGCGCTACAGGGACACAACCGACGATTTTCCTTTCTGTATATGCTGTTTTACTATTATTTATGTTTATTACTATTTATCCATTTTTTAATTAAACTAATGAATTAATATTTGAAAAAACTATTAACATCAAGAGCCATTCGCTACAAGTTTAAAAAAAGTGTATTTGAACTTGAATGGATGATAACAATTGAAAATTTGAACAAGATATATAAATCAATCAATAAATAAATATAGGGAGAGTGAACTAAGTATTGGAATTGAATAAAATATTATTGTTCCTTTCTAGTAAAAACAAATTAATGGCTTACATACATTATGCAGGAGACGAACTATCTTTTAAAATTTGTCAAAGAACAATTGTCAAAGAAGTTGTTTGCTTACATTTTTAACAATTACTTTATTATAAGGTTATTTTATCGACGAACATATAAGTTATACATTTTTTGATTTAGAAAAATGTGCTCTATTTTTGATTACTAATATTGAAAAATCGATTTTTTGAATGTGTATGATATCCTGATTTCCTTTGTCTTTCAATTATTTTTTTCGTCCAGAATTTCTTACTTTTTTTTAAATCTCAGCAATTTTCGAATTTAGATTTTCGAGGGGATGATGCTTAAATGGCACCAAATGGTGTCACGATCCACACTAGAGGATGCTAATAAATTAAATGACGATGTGTTAGATTCTCATGTAAAATCTTAACTGATGCTTAAGAATGATTTTTATTTATTTAAAGCTAAACAAAAGGATAAGAATTTCATAGAAATAATTTGAAAAGTGTCAACGTGGCAGATTTGAATAGATAAAGTTATAGTTAAAATGGCAGCTCTAACTAAGCGAAAAAACTAAAAGAATTAGAAAACTAAAAGATTGTCCACTCGATGTCTTGGAGAGTTCAATTAAAGAAAATCATAAATTAAAGAAAACCGTCGAAATAAAATTTAAAGGGAGAAATATTACATACATATAACCGTGTGTATAAATTTGTTGTTTAAAGAACAATTAGAATTGACTTGCATTTGAATTCTTCGAATGTAATTTATTATTTTTAATGACTTAAAAATGACGTTCATCCCATCCGTAGGGTGCTGAAATAAAAAAAGTTACAAGACCCTAATCTGGCATTTGATTTGTTGAAATGAACAAACCAGAAATGATTAATGATTACAATTACGAAATTATTAAGGGAAACAAACGATTTACAGACCAAATCGCAATCACTCTGAATTTGATACCATTTACGAAAACTCTTTTATGTTTTGAATTCGACAGACGGCACTTTGTAATAAAGGTATGTTTTTTCTCTTTCCCATTAACTTCTTTCTTTTGATAAAAATTAAATTTTATGCATATTAATTAACATTTTTATGGTCCATGTAATTTTTTCAAAACCTGAGAAAAATAAATTAAATACTAATAACAAGGAGAAGCATTAGTTAAGATTCTAATGTTCTTTTTTACATAAGCATCAATTAAATAGCCCCAATTTCATTTTAAGAATTAAAAAAAGATTTTAAAAAGTTACATAAATTTAATCGAAAAAACTGTTGTAAAAATTGTTACGAATTTTTGGAAATAGTTTCAGAACATCAAGAATATAAATAATTTTTTAAAAATAACGCAAGAGATTATTAGAATGTCAGAAAATGAAATTCAAATAAAAATTTACATTTAAAAAGAAAATTATAACTTGGAAGGTATTCGAATAATTCATTCTTTTCTCAGTGGCTCGACAGCCCAGGGTGAGCCTTGGCCTTCTCAAGCTTTTTCCAGGCTAGCCTTCTTCCTGCTGGTGTTCTCCAATTCTTAGTTCTCAAAATTAGGAGATCTTTTTCCAGGCCATCAATCCATCAAAGATTATGCCTGCCCTTTCTTCGTGTGCCAATTGGTTGGGCATAGAAGTCTTTTTTAGTGGTGTGGTCTTCGTCCATTCTGACAACGTGAACTGCCCATTTAATTTGTGGTATTTTGATGAAGTTAACGATGTTAGATTCCTTATATGATTGATAGAGCTCAAAATTTGAACTTCTTCGCCACGTTCCCTTTTCCTGCATTCCTCCAAAAATAAATCTTAAGATCTACTTCATTAATTAAAGATGAATTTTCTTTCTTTATGTAGCAATTTCAAATCAATTGCCTCATCTGAACGGTTTTTCTTTAAGTTTCTTTACTCTTATTGGATGTGTGTCTGCGTGTGTATGAAAATGCTTATTAATTATTATAATATTTTCTACATCCAGGGTTGATAATCACACGCTGTCCTGGGGGTGTACGTTACGCCACTGATTATGTACAATGTAGAAGAGTAGCCAATTCCTAAATTAGGTCTATCAAAATCACTATGATTTTTCTGGGTATATTTTTATTCCCCTCTCTCCTCACACCACTAAAATTACTGTTAGTATTATTAGTAGTATAATATAAACTAACTTTTCTTCTATTTTATTAAATTTCTATTTTGAAATACTGTATAAAAGATGCTATAAGCCAAAATTTGAGCAGTTTCACATACTTCACCAAAATTAAAAAATTTTACTTGAATTCTCAACTCCAGAAAGAAATCTTGCAACAATTGAAACAAGTTTTACCTGTATTTCGCTTCTGTTTTAGATACTGTTTTAATTACTGTTATATAATTAATGTTTTTCTCTAAGGACACATCACATTATGAACTATAAATAGAGAAATAACGTCAAGAATAATGGCTTCAAGGCCCATTGGTCGAGTGGTAGCGTTTCGTGCTTCCAGGTCCGGGTTCTATTCCCGGGCTGGGCAAGGTCGACTCAGCCTTTCATCCCTACTGCAGTGGGTCGATAAAAATGAGTACTAAGCTTGCTTGGGGACTTAAACACTGGGGATCTCGCTTCAGACCGACTACCTGATCTGGATATCTGCTCATGGACCTCAGCGCCGAAAGGTAACGTATACTGGGATAGGCATAGAAGGCCCTGGTCCTCCTGGGCTGTTACGCCAATGAGTTTGAGTTATAATTGCTTCAGTTTTGGTTTTAACAAATGAAATATCAGGCCATATAACTTTTTAACCAGTTTAAGTGTCCAATTTAAGGCTTTGAAACTAAGTTCGTGTCAAGTGGTGGTGTACGAAACTGCAGCTGCTTTATCAGTACACACTAGATTACTATTATTCTTATTCCCCTCTCTGACTTTAAAAAAAGCTTGTTTTCGGAAGCAGTTACTTTAATACAGTAGTCTTCAAACTGTGTTTCGCGGAACCCTGGGGTTTCACAAGGAATACCCAGGGGTTCCACGAGTCACTATAAAAAAATAGAGAAGAAATAAATATGTATGCAAAATGGATTCACGTTCTCTGAAGTTTGTATAATTACAAGTATCTAAATATCATTCTATTCATTAAAATCGAAAATTTTTTAGTTATATATAATATCTTTATTTTGCAATACTTTTTAAACTTTTATAATATAATATAATAAAAGAATATTAAAACGTTTTATCTTTTCATATATGTACTTCCTACTAGATTGGGAGTATTCTATTGTTTACTATCTTGGGTTCCACGAGATAATTTTATACTGGTTAGTTAGCACAATGTCTTTCAAAGCTAAATAGTTTTCTAATGGAAAATACACATTTTTGCATTTGTGGGGGAAAAATCCACCTATAATGAAGTAAAGGAAGCAACATATATCATCATATTTTATGTTAAAATCAAGAACAGCTATTGAATGTTCTGTTCCGAATTCTCGTGCAAAATACACAGTTTTTCTCACACAGGTATAAACATTTTAATAACATTCAGATCCCAGTTACTAACAGGGGCATAGATACCACCGTATTAATAATACGGGGACTCAAGTTACAGAAGCCCCAAAATGCGCAAGCAAAAAATCGTAAAACATTATTTTGAGATGTATTCTAAGTATGTGTATGGGGTTCCACGAAAGCACTTCTAGTTCTAGGAGTTCCATGAAAACACTTTCGTTCTAGGGGTTCCTCGAGTAGAAAATGTTTGAAGATTACTGCTTACAGCTCCTGTGCATAGAAGACATCTAAACATGTTTAGATGGTATCACGTGATTTTCAAAATCACCCTTTCCTTTATAGGCAACAGAACATTCTTCAGTACATAACGCGAAATAAACACGTTTATTGCTACTGTCATCGCACCATTTCAAAAATGTTTATTCTCGTTGCAGGTTAACATTAAACTCATTTTCTTTTGGAACTAACTAAGCGTTGAGAAAATAAAGAAAATAGAAATAAATGGTTAGAAACGTGTAGACGAGTTACTTCATACACCATAACAACATAAACACATTGCCTTTGTTGTGTTGCCAAATTACATAGAAAAAAGTTGTGGCGAGACCGGTAGCCACGCCTCCGTTAAAATCGACGCCAGTGCTTGCTACAAGAATCGGCTGAGAGATGTAAGGTCGTAAGAGAATGGTTAAAAACCTGATGAGAAACACACAGGTCTAAAATTTAAAAAAAACTCTTCACCAGTCATAGAATTTTCAAACACGCGGGCATTTTGTCACTCCCGTACTGCTCTAAAAAACTAGGACTGTCAGGGTTAATCCCGGATGTGAGGTAAGCTGTTCTTCCATCAATACATATTTGGTAAAAATGAAGAATAATACACATCTCTTAGGGCATTTTATACCGTACATTTTGTTGTAAAGAAACTTAAATTTTTAATTAAAAAGTAAATTGCATATTGATTTTGGAAGTAGTTTATTTAAGGATTAAAGAGCTCATCTAAAATCGTATAATTGACAGAAAATCATATTGTAATACATATACAGTAAGGTGGATCAAACTTCCCCCTTCCCCCGAATTTTAAATTTTTTTTTCAAATTCCGAATTTTTTGTGTGGAAAGATGCTTTTTTGAATATACACATAAAGGAAAAAGTAAAATAAAAAATTAATTTTTTTAAGTACTACCACAGGGGAAATGAAGATTAGATATTTTTTTTTCTCGTGATGAAGAATTAAAGCAAAACGCGAGATCAGAAAACTAACAAACGATACTGAACTTTGGAACCATTCCCGTATTAAGCACAAAATTTCGTGTATGTATGGTTTCCCCCCTTAAATAAACGATAAGATAACTTCTCTTCAGAAACGTAGAAGAACCACATACATTCTGAACTAGAAATAAGATTAAAAGAGATTGAAAACAGTTTGAAGATACATTAAGAAACACTAAGAGGTCATACGTGAACAAATGAGGTAACTCGAAATTCACGTTGACCATTAAAGATATATTTTCTTATTTACATCTGTTTCTGATGATCCGATGCTTTTCTCTAATGTATTTCTTCAAACATTGACCTTTACGACACTTGACCAGGTTAGAAAGTGTCCATATCATTATCGATTATTCACAAGCACAGGATCCACTCAAATGAACTGAATTCGAAGTCATTCACTCGATCAAAGGGGAAAAAAATCTGTATGAATGACGCGAAAGTTTTTTTCTTCTTTGAACTGGTTCCTCATCTCGTTCAATCAAACTCTATCAAAAATATCCGTTCTTTCCCCTCTTTCTCTGGACCAGACGTTTCATTAGAAGATGGAGTTCTATGACATAGTGGGAAGCTTTGGACCGTGGCAGCGAAGACTGTTCCTCATTTTACTAAGCGTCAATGTGATGGGCATATGGCAAAATTTCTCCATCACTTTCTTGGCCCCCAACATGGATTTCCATTGCATTGAGCCCCTGCAGCTCCAAACGAATGAAAGCGAGATGGTTTTCGTATCTGATGACCAGTGCCAAGTGCTCCAGGAAAACATCTCAGCCCCATGTACTAAGTGGGAGTATAACATTTCTCAAACTTCTCAAACGATAGTCAGTGAGGTAAGTTTTTTCTCTTCTTTAGATAACTCACTTTATTCACAACTATAATTTTAAAAAAGCGTGAAAAGAAGCATTGATTGAATTAGAATATGTATATAAAATTATTTTACGAATATTATTGCAAGAAAAAATATTTAAATACAATTTTTTAGCAAAGTAAAAAAAGATAAATAAGAAATATTCTTCTCTCTCTCTCTCTTTTACGAATAATACTTCTATATAATAATATTTTGCCTTGATATAGCTAGGACTTCTGTACCGAGATTGAACTAAAATTTTTGAAATATATAATTTAGAAGTGAATTTATTGTTATTTTATTAAACTTAACTGAACTCACAGTAACGCAACAGCCCCTGGGAGCCAAGGCCTACTGTGCCTATCTCAGTTTACGTGACCTTAAGCGCTGAGGTGCATGTGCAGATGTCTCGGTCAAGTGGTCAGTAAGACGCGAAACCTCCAGTGTTCAGTTCCCAAGCAAGCTTGACACTCATTTATTGACCCAATGAAGGGATGAAAGGCTGAATCATGATTTTCCCAAGCCGGGATTTGAACCCTTGACCTATGGCGAGGAACCGAGATACACTACCACCCAGCCACTGTTTTTCAATTTTATTAAATTAGAGTAGAGAAATTTTAACCAAACACACACACCCGTTATTATTTCTGTTGTGGTCAAAACTCTAAAAATAACATGAATTTTTCAAAAATTTTTAGTTCAACTCCGGTACAGAAGTCCAGGGCTATCTATAGGCGAAATATTATTATTATAGAAGCAATTTTCATGAGAAGAGAATGCTTTGAAAATATACCATTCTTCCTCTAACTTTTTCCAAAAAAAATTGCATTTCAATAATTTTTTCTTGCGATATTCTTAAAACAACTTTAAATGCATATTATAATTCAACTGACACTAAATATCAAAATTTTTTTCTTTTATAAGCTTTTTCTAAATTAGGGTTTCGAACGTAATCAACTTAATAATAAGTTGAAAAAAAATTTACAAATTTTAAATTCTTCCTTAAATTTTATATAAATTAAAGTATACAGCGTTATACTTTTCAATCTACAAAATCGAAACTCTCATTTTATGATAATAATATTTTAAACATATTGTACTGATTTATAATAATTTAAATATACTCTTTGATGAAAATGTACATGCACTGTTGCAAGAAATATTGAGTTTTATATTTAAACTCACAAGTATTTTTTAAAAAAATTGATCATATAACAAAGTTAAATAGCACAGTTAATAATAATTTATTTTTAATTTAAAAATATTTTAAAAGGAATATTTAGGAAAATTCACCCCGGAGGAAAATATCACAAGAATAGCTGTAATATTTTGAAAACGTCAATTCATAGATGGTTAAGAGTTTTGCATATGATTTAGCCCCGAATTTAAAGCTTTTTCAAATGTTCAGTTTAAGACATATTTTAAGGAAAACCGCTTTCTCACTTCGAGAGAGGTCGAGTTCGTATAAAAACATTAATTGTTTCTTTCCTAATATTGATCAAATCAAATGCTCATAGACTATTTTTTTTAATTTTTTTACATTTATGGGACCTTAAAGTCTACAGAAAGACACTGAGATTTTTTTCTAAAACAATACAACTTTTAACTGTTGCAAGTGAGTGGGTGTTTTATTAACGCCGTTCTATAAAGCAACTCGAGGGTTATTGGCGACAACCCTTGCAATTTTGAACCATAATCAAGTAAACGACCTGAGCTGGCACCCCCATTCAACACTGACGGATCTATACGCGGTTCTACTAATCCCTTCATGACACTTTTAGAAAAATATTTTATTTCAACCAACTTTCGCCGAGTAAGAAAGCGTGATTATGCAAATGAAGTATATTATATAAATTCCATATTCGCGAGTTTGTGGAGTTGGCAAGTTGGAGTTACCAAAGAAGTGGCGAGTTAGTTTGTTAGTTGAAGATTGAAAGATCGGGGAATTATTAAGAGATTTTGGAGTTTGTCCATGAATAGGATTACTGAGAGTGGATCCAACGACAGTGATTAAATCCAGATAAAGATCTCCTGCAAGATTCAAGTGTAAGATCTGCTTCATAAAAGTACAAGTATCGTGAGCCTTGTTTAATTAGAAGTTAGCTTATTAGTGTGCGACTTAGTTTATATTGAGCGTGTTTAAGCTATCGGGGAACCAGTTGAGGGTCCGTAGTATAACCCCCATGTTACTGAATCTCACCTCCGCGCACTACTATCTGATCGATTATCTTAATTAGATTGTTATTGTGTCTGATTGATATTTTGGAAACAATAAAATAGCTAGTGTAAAATCATGTCTGTTGATTATTCCGTTTCTCCCACACACCAAGCCGGGCCTGGGGGTAGACAAGGGGTTTCAGATGGAAGCAGGAACCATCCGGCATTACAACACAACGCCAACGAGAGGACGTTTGAGCCCCGACAGATTTAACGTGCATCAGCCCCTCTACAAGGTGGGTTTTCAGTGGCATTAGGCTCAAATTTATGACACGCTGTCCACGAGCTAGGGCCATAACTACTAGGCTGCCGCGGGATCATCAGGACAAGGGAAATTTAAATCTAGACAAAGACTCCAAAATTATTGGATGATTAGAAAATGGAAGAAACAATTAGGATTCCTTAAATGCAGTTGAAACCCGATTTGACGAATTCATCGGGTTATTCGTTATATTGGGGAGCGAACATAATACAAATTTTTTGGTTTTACCTTTTGCAAATTCTACAATAAGCAACTACACATTAAATATCCATAGTTAGAAATTTTACACTTTTTATTCAGCAGTTAAAATACCATTCTCAATTATTGCACGCCAGTTAATTGGAAGTTTTAAAATATTGACTGTGATAGATGCTTGAAAATTTCTTTGATTCCCGACTCAAAAGAGTTATTTTTCCTGACTTTATGCAAAATACTGCGTCATTTACATCCAGCTGCGTAAGTTATATTTCCACAGTTTCCAATCAATGTAAAGCATTAGGAAATGTAACAGTTTTGATAATAGTTTGTTATCAATTTCTGTATCAGAATAGCTATTAATTGGCTCCGGCAAAAATCAACAGTTTTCTAAACTTCGGCTACACAGATAGATAACTCATCATTAAATGTAATATAATCGTTAAAACTTTAAAATATTCCCCTGCGTTGTGAAGTGGGATGAGATAATAAAGGAGTTTCCTGTCCTATTCAAAACTCGCACGATAGGTTACACTCATGACTCATCTGCACCTGTTAAGTTAAAGCTCCACACACTTGGCCTTCTAAATTGGTTACTTTTAAAAAAAATCTTTTTTTGTTGTTGTTGTTCTAGACAAAAAAAAGTATGTCATTTGGAGGAGGAAAAATTTAACTTTTTTTAACCGAAATTAACGGAAAAATTTTTTTAGCTGATGAAATAATTCTTTGATTCGGGGTTTATTATTCGTTATAAATAGGGTTTTTTTGCCTTCATTTTAATTGGGGGAAAATTCGGTATATCGCGAAATTCGTTAAACAGGGGTTTGACTGTGTGTAAAAGCACATCGTTGTTTGTGATAAACAACAAAATGTTCAAAAAATTGTACTTAAACAGATAGTGACCGAAATAAAAAAAAGTGTGAGTCTACTTAATATGTACGCACGTAAGAAGTTATACTTCTTTGGTATCAATTAATGACATTTTGTGCAGCCCATTCCATTGTTAGAAAAATATATCCTGAAATAATATTTAAATTTAATCAACTTGTTATAGGTACTTTATACATTGAAAAAAGTATTGTATTTGTTATAAAAATAAAAAAATTTCTAAAAATCTTAAGCACGGCAAGCTGGGCCAAGGACGAAAGGCAATCACAATCAGAGTTGAATGATACCAACCTCTCTTAAGTCAATCGGACCAGCTAAACCTGAGATAATCACGATTTAAATAAATTTAAACACCCTCGCACAGGGACAATAGAACCAATAACATGGGGAGGGGGGGGGGTTCGGCAGATTGTATTTCGAGGTAGGTGAACCGAATGTGACACCTGAGACTTCATATTAAATGTCTCGGCGGGAAGAATCGTTCGTGAGAAAATTAAGACATTCGCCTGAAAAGTCACCGAGTTATGGTAATTTTAAAACAATTAAAAAACTTAAACGATTAAATAAAATAGAAGCAGTGCACCCACCAACTCGAAACTTGGCCTGGGTGTGGAGAAACACAAAAGGAATCCATTCTAACCGGTCCGGAGTCTGTAGTTGCAAATGGGGCGGCGCTAACTTTGGAAAGGAAAACGAAGCTAACTCCCCCTGAGAGGTGGAAGCAACTGTGACGTAAATGGTCACGTACATCCCAACGATACACAAAAGTTGTAGGTGATCTCAAAGTTCCATCCTTCTATCTCTATAATATCGTGACGTCATCAAAAGATCGAACCCCATAGGAATAACATGGAAATTCTAATTTTAGTGATAACACCCTCCCTTAGGCTCACTATCTACACACGAATTGTAACAGATGAAAGAGCTCAACGAGGAGAACCTATGGTACGAGTTTCATTAACGAAGCTCAAAAATCCTCGGAGATATGCGGGATTTAAAAAAAATTTAAAAATTTGAAATAATTTAAAATTGTTAAATATGGGTGAAGAAATACGGGGCTATTGTCCTGAAAAAAAAATATATCTAGGATGCTCATAGGGAGAACAATCGAATCCACCAGGTGCGGTCGACCAAGGTAACCTAGGATTCGAGTTATTACTTGGGAAGCCCAGTAGGAGGGGGAGCACCGGAAGGGGCCAATTCCACGTAAAGCTCGCACTAATACGAAAATATGGCGAACCTCCCAAAATCATGCCCCAAGCTCAATTCCTTAGGGGAGGGGGGTGAAATTTTTTCTAGTCCCCATAGGATTAACATAGGAGCATGATATTTTAGTGCTTAAGCCCTCCCCATGCCTACTCAATGGAAATGATGTAGATGACAGGATGGGTCTCGAAGAGTGGAACAGTTGGTTCAAATCTCAAGTCCGAGACTCAAACAGGAGCGAAAATATTGTGAATTTAAACAAATTTAAAAAATCTAAAAAGTTTAAAACTATTAAAAACTAGGAAGAAATAACCCCATGAGAGAGAAATTATAATAACTGGAAGAGCAGATAGAGAGGGATCAAATGAGCCATGTCCGAATGGACTGTGAGGCTCGGGTGCCGAGATATTAGCTAAAAAAAAGCTGTAGACCGAGGGGGGTGGGTGCACTGAGGGATGCCTCCCAACAGATATGGTTTATAACAATAGTCATTACGATCCCCAAATATCAGTCCCCTAGCACCAAAAAAGTGGCATGTTAGAAAATTTCCTACACCATAAGAATAATATGAAGGACTGATATTTTAGTGTGCAAGCCCCCATCCCAACCACAAGCACATAAATATCAAATACAGGGGGGGGGGGCACGCCATTTCGATCGACACCCATATAGCCAAGATCTCTCAGTAACTTCCAAAGTTATTGGACAACGGTGTACACGTGCATCGGTGTCGTCACATCCGTGATGGTATGCGCGCATTGAAAAAATTTACTTTCATCCTTTTTCCCTAACATCCCAAAAGAAGTTTAACTTCAATAAAGTATATTAATACGAAATATATAAAGCTTATAAACGTTCGTATAACGTACAGAACAATATTGAACAATGCGTTTATATTTCTGTATTTTTATGGATTTAGGCTTTACTGCAATAAACCCCCCGGCCTATGAGTGACGCTCGCGAAACAAACCTCCGGCGCTAGCGGTGCACAAGCGTTTATGTCCTTCGTCCTGAAAGGGTTAAAGTTGTGACGGATCTGTACGGTTTTCACTAACCTCTTCAATATTTCTTTAAAGTTTTATTTATTTCAACCAATCTCCACCGGGAGCCAAAGCGTGATTTATGCAAATGAGAAATATTATATAAGTTCGGGTTTCGCGAGTTAAAAGAGATGTAGTAAAGTGAAGAGTGAGGTTTTTGAAGTCAAATGAATTGAAGCATCGGTAGATCAACACGCAGTTGTTGACAGTATTAGTTAGTAGTTACGCGACGAGCTACGCCGGAGAGCTGAAGATTGAAATTGGAAAACCGAGTGTGGATCCTTAGCTGTCAGCCCATCCAGCCAGTAATAAATCCATCACCACGACGGAACTGCCGAAGTTACAAGAATAATTTTAGTGATTTAGAAATTAGTGAATACGTGTACGTGTTTTAGCTGTAATTGTACGTGTTGATCTTTCGTGGATTCAGTCCCGATTCCGTAGTTCCACTAGTAGTAACTCCTTCTCATACTCCACTGTGTTTTATTTCTCTTAAATTTGAATCGTATGGTTGTAGCCTTCCTTTGATTAATAAGCATCAATAAATATAGTGATTTGTAACTATGTCTCTTGAATTCTCTAATCCGCCTACACGTCCAGAAACCTTTAACGGTAGACGGGGAGATGATAATCTTAGGGGAGGTTATAATACACGACAAAGTGAATTAAGATATGTAAACGATCGAAGAGTTATTTATATGCATATACGGGAGGTTTCTGACAGATGTTGTGATCGAGAGTTGTCCTGTGCTATAATTAATATTTTTCATAACATTTACATAAAGATTTACACAAAGTAGCATTTTTTTCCCTTTGAAAAGTAAGAGCTGTTGAAGACATTTTTATTTTCGCTGCTCAATACAAGAACAATAGATATTTCACGATATATATTTATCACAAATGTTGTATTTTGGAATAGGTGTTTATACAAACTTAAAATTGACTTTTCGGTTATGCTTGCATAAAAAAAATAATTTCAATACCCTTTTTACTAACTCTTAACTTTGTCATAAAATACGGAATGTATTTTTGTCACTTCTGTTAATCGTTTAATTGCATTTCTTGTCCATTTATAAGTGCTCCCGAACTGATACATACAAATAAGTTGACATTGCTGCAAATCTCCTTGAGAAGTCTTCCCTCAGCGAGGTATTTACCTATACAAATTGAACTTTTACTGCTATAGAAATAATCTAATATTTTATTCGATTCCCAATAAACTTTATTAATAAAAAATAATTTAATACAGAATTAACTGCCTTCAGTCAAAACTTTAAATCTATAAACAAATCATGCCAACTCTTTCATTAGATAATTTTAAAGGAAAAAGAGGAAAGGCAACAATTTTTTTAGTTGATAATTATTTTTTTAATAGCACATATAGAAAGAAATCTAAAGAGTCGCACTGAAGTCCCTCTACATGAAGGGTTTTTAGTAACATCTGGACTCGACAGCGATGTCCACGAATTTGTGACTGACCACTAAGATACCACGGTCATGTGTATTTAACGTTAAAGATATGGAAAAAGATATTTCATTTTTGTATAAAAATCTGTATGATAAAATAACTATAATACAGAATTGAGAAAATTTAAAAGCATTGAGATGAATTTTTTAAGACTAAAATTAATATTAATAACTTGATTTTAATCATGTTTTTGTTACAACTTATTGTTCATTAACAGAAGTACATACCACACTAATTTTAAAAATAATTAAAAGCTTTACAGATATATAGTACACGTTCATGCTTACGTATTTTTATATATTGTAGTACGTTGATAAAATGTTAAACAAAAACGCGAGAAAAAATATATTTATATTCCCTACCCTGTAAAAATTATTGAAAAAAAAATGCTGTGTAAATTCTAAGGTGAATAATGGCTATAGAAAAATACTCAAAATGGATTTTCGTATTAACATTTCCTAAAATTTTGTTTTTTTGAACATTTTCAGAATGTTTACGAGCTTAAAAGTGAATCATTATTTTAAAACTAACTTGATAATGTAAATAATAACCTGCACTCGTAAATATTTAAAATAAAAAATATTAACATAGAATTTTCCATTGAAATACATGACGCTGAAATTTGTATTTTTAAAGAGAAAATATTAAATACACTTAAACAAAAGAATCGACGCACCAAGAAGGAGTTGTCCAATTGTAATAAAGTTTCGTGTACAAAGACTTTTGGACCGAACATGCGAATAACTACAATTTGTTGTTGAATAACGATTAACGGGAGCTGCAGAACATCAGAACTGTGCGTTTAACTGGGGTATGTAAGGAGCTATTCTCTATCCGATGGTCAAACTTTTTGTTACATTTCAACTGCGATATTTTACTTCGGTTGTAGCAATGCCTCGCTGAAGAATTCGTGCACATTACGAGCAGATGTTAGAGTTTGAAAGAAGTTGTTCGATCGGAAAGAAAGAAGCTTATTGGATGACTCGAAGAATCTCTCGACTTCAGGGTCCAAGCGATGCGGCGACTAGACGCAGAGCGAGAGTTGGTCAACAACGGCAGCGATCAACTAAGGGCTACAACAGAGCGGTAAGACAGAGCGACTGTCAGAACAGCTGTGTCACAGCACCAGATTCATCATTATCAACTATCCATCGTGTGGCCCCCACACATGTGTCCAATATGACCCTCCGCAGACGACTGAGAAAAATGAATTCACGCTCGCACCGACCGTTACGCCACTTATCACTCATGCCTGTACACCGTCAAATCCGATTGCAGTGATGCTGGGATAAATAAACGTAGAACTGCACTGACTGAGGACGTAAAATCTTAAGTGACGAGTCCCATTTCCAATTGCGTCTTGACAACAGCAAACGTGTTTCGAGACGTTCAGGGCAGCGTGGGGCTCCTGCCTGGACAATCACAAGCCATACATACCCACAACAGTGTGCTATTGTCTGGGGAGCCCTCTCCTTTGGTAGCTGGTCCCCCTTTGGTAGACATTTCTGACACACTGAAAGCACAGCGGTACATTGACGATATTCTACGACCAGTTGTGCTACATTTCCTTTTGCGACACCCAGGACTTACCTTTAAACACTATAATTCCCGGATGCACATGGCACATGTTGCTATGAATTGTCTTCAAGTTTGTCCTACACTTCCTTGGCCAGCTAGGTCACCTGATCTTTCTCGCATAGATCATATTTGGGGCCTTATGGGAAGGTGATTACAACCATCCCAGAATGTTAACGATTTATCCCAACAGTTGGAGACAATATGGCACAAAATTTTGCAAGACATCATCCTGGAACTTGATCAGTCTATGCCACGCCGGGTGACAGCTTGTATCATGGTCTGAGGTTGACCAACGCGTTATTGATTTCCTCCTTTTGTAAGGATTAAACTCTGAAATAATCCCTCAATTGTTTGAAAATTTTAATCGTTTGTTTTTCTATTTATGTTCCTCATAGCCACCAATTTTTATCGCATTCGGAAACTCCCTTTTGATGTGCATTTTTTTAAAAATAAAATTTACTTTTTATTGAAAAGTACCAAATTATCTGCAAATTAATTGAATGTATTTTTAGCAATGAAATTCCGCTGAAATCTAAGTTCGAGAATAAAATTTCATGATTAGAATTCAAAACAATTTATTAAAGTAATCAAAGTTTTCTTTGTTTTTAAGCTAATATTTAAGAGAAAGAACAAGAAGAGTAATTCTTTATACAGTACTTATGAAAATTTAGGAAAATATAAAACACAAAAAAAAACACGTTATTTTATCAATTTAGAAGAAATTAGGTTATTATTTCTCTCAATGAATAAATAACAAATCTAATACAGAATAAGATAATGCACAAATAAAGATATATGTTAACTTTTTATCTCTCTTTTTTTTTTGTTTCAGTGGGATTTAGTATGCGACAGGGAATGGCTGATTTCGCTTGCTAAGTCAGTGTACATGGTTGGATTTCTTCTTTCTGTGATATTCTTCGGACAACTTTCGGACTGGTAATTACAATTATATTGTAGATTATATTTAAAAAATATGTTTTATCTTCTGTTTGTGGCGAATTAGGACTCACAGAAACATTGAATCGGAAGTGAAATCAGATGCAGTAGAACTTATGTTTTAATCAAAATATCGAGAAATACTTATGAACGTAGAGAGGTCTTCCAATATAACCGAATCTTAACGTGAAATGTACATTATTACATATTTTTAAGTGAAGCTCCTTCAAACAGCTAATCTTGAATGAAGCCCTACTAACGTCAAATGAGTCAACTCAGGACATTTTCCTAACTCAATCTTGTTGTTAACAATTTCTATTTACTTTTCTACGAGCACCAAATCTAAAAATCATCTCCTATCTATTCACTTCAGTTGTATTTATATACTAATATCTGTTTTCATATGCCATGATTTACTCGCAGGCGAGGGTCTAATACAGAGGTTCCCAAAATTTTTTGTCTCATAGACCCCTTGACATGTTTTTCTGTTTGGGGTAGACCCCAGCTCACACAATATTGAATTTTTGCAAATTTATTAACTTAAATGTGTTTATGACAACTGGTACAGAGCTACTTAATTTAAAAGATTTAAATTTCGATCTGTAGTTAAGTTGGGAAACAGTGTAACTTAAGTACATGTTGATTAATTTAAAATTTAAGTGATACATAAAATAACTGATTAAAAAACAAATGTTTATAATGATTGAGATGAATCTGGTACTTCAATAACAAATTTTCATCAATTGTCATCAATCGTGCCAGGTTTAACCAAAATTTCCTCCGTTAGTAGTGTCTAGCCGACAACTGCGCTAAAACTCCTCACTAGGAAAAATAATTAAAAACGTTCTTAAACACTCTATAATTCGAGATAAATAACAGGAATGCCTCTTTTAAACCAAAATTGCTGACATCCGTTTCTAAACTTTACTTTAAGATCTCCGTTACTTCCTGTTCAAATCAGTTCCTCTTGTAATATGACATTTTTTTCAATGTGATCTTAGGAATGCATTGCCTTCTGTGGAATTACCAAGTAAATAAGTTCTCAAACCCAGTTTCAAAATCTGGATAAAGATAATTTAAATGTTGAACGTAGATTAAAACGTCATTTCCTGGCTGATTTTCAGTGACCAATTGAGAAACTAGGTAAATTCACTACATCCACATCACTCCTTTAGCTTAATTCTGGTAAGAAAAACTGAAATGATGGTCCTTGTTTTAATAAAGTTTATGCTGCCCCGTAGCTGCGAATTAGTATCATTAAATTTATTAAATAAATGAGTTAAACAGGTAGAATCTGGTTTCCTTTTGGTTAAATTTTCCTTTAAAATTAAAATCACGATTTGGTTAAATGAGAACTGTCGTAGACCCCTATTTACACCTCATGGACTCCCAAATTATTTCTTGTTGTCGTGGACCCTTAAAGTTGTCATTGACCCTAGGGTTTATAAAATATTAGTTATAAAATAGTGTTATAAACAAAAGAGTCTGGTTAAGAGAAACGTGTTTGAGAACCCTCTACATGTTTAAAAATCACGAACTTAATGACCAAGCGGAGGATAAATGTTTATTTCAGAAATATGAGCGACATACACACATATATAACACAGTGGTCACTAAATTTATGAAGCTTCTGAACTACCATACTGTTTTTAAATCCTAATGTGAGCTACCTACGAAAAAAACTTAAAAAATATTACATTTGTATCTTGCCTATGAATTTACATTTCCAGTTAATATGGAATTCAGATTTAAGTAGACTGTATATATGTTGTTGTTGTTGGAGTGTCCTTCTCGAAGGGTAGGAAGGAAAATTGCCAGAACTTTAGATAGTTTAGACTTCTACACGATAGATGGCGGCACCACCTTTCTCCACTTCCACAATTTAGGCATGGACTGGAGGGGAGGGAAATATTCTCCCGCATCCTGCAACCGTAGTATTTGCTGTGACGGCCCACAAGACTTTCAGACCCAATGATTTAATGAGCACGGGCACCGTGTGTACTTGAAGGGTATTTAGTGTTATCGAACATCTCGAACCCAGGCTTCCCAGTCTGGAATCCCATGCTCTTAGCACTAGGCCACCCACGGTCCTGATTGTACATAAGAAATTGCAGACTTTTCTTATCATTGTCAGCTCTCTTGAGCAATCAGGACTGGCCAACCTGCGCGTTAACGCGATGTAACGAAAATGCCCCTCCCCTCCCCCCAAGCTTCTACGAGCTAACTCATGATCAACGGTTTGACGATCACTGCTCTGACAGCTTGCATTCGAAGACTTTTAACTAGCTTACAATCGTACCGATAAAAGTTAATAAATTTTTTAAAAAGTTGCCACAAAAATTTAACTATAGTCTTAGACTAGTTTACATGCTTGATTTAAATGCTAGGATTCTTACTTTGCGGGTAAAACGTGATATCGTTTGTACTTATTGTTAAATAATCTTAATGTGTATGAGCCAATGTAAAATTGTTGACGTACCATATGTTACTTCATGTTGTTGTGGATTAAAAAACACAGACAACGCTGGATCCGAATCAAATACAGGCATGATAAAAGTTAAATATATCTTTGACTCTTCTTGATTAAAATATTAAGAAAATACTTATTCATTTATTCGTATCACTAACCAAAACTTAAAGATAAATAATCTATGATAGTATTTATTTACAAATGTGATGTCTCCAAATAACTCCAAGTCTGAAGTATGCATTATTATCTTCAAGTTAGCTTACTCTTGACCTTTTCCCAAGTCAGTCTCACTTTTGGATTCCTAACAACTTCAAAATTTTCACTTGTCGTTCTGCTAATATTCAATGACACTTTGAGGTATTCTACATAAATCCTTTCCTGTCTTCTTTCCCATCTTCTTAATTCTTATTAAATAATAATGCTTATTTGCCCGAATCACGCTTCCTTCATAGGGTGAAGTTTTTTTTTTTATCAAACAACATAATAAAGTAGCCCCAGGGGTTAATTTAAAAAAAAAAACGAGAGAGCCTTCTGCAATATATTTTTTTTATCAGTCTCTCATAATAACAGCAATGGAATATATTTTCTTGTTTCATTCACTCTTCGTTTTCTTCTGTTCCTTGCGCAGCTCTAAAAAAATTCTAATTTTATAAAATAAACAATTCAGAATACTAGGAAATTTCCCTTGGTTCATTATGAAAAATGTGTTGTCCTCCTTTCCCAAATTTAAAATTCTAACTAATACAAACTCTGATTGCTCAGTTTATCAGAAAATATTACAACAGATCATGCTTTACAGCAATAACTGGCATACTACGGTCTGCGAGCTAAATTCAGCTAGCCCAGAAGTTTTCTCCAGCAACCGTAGATTCTATAAAACTAGAACAGAAAGTTTCAATTTCATTGTTTAAGAATTTCCTTTAAAGGGGCCTTTCATTATTTTTTCTTTCTTTTTTTACTGATAGCAAAATTTCCGTAGAAATTTCAATATATTTTTTGGAAAAGCAACATATTGTGTTATGAAAATTTACATAAAAGTTTATTTTAAAACCTTTGATCGTGCAAAAAATGAAACTCGTCCAAATAAATATATGCATAAAATTATTAAAATATACTTATTGACTTTTGTAAAGTTTAAAACTTTGGAAAGAGAAAAAATAAATATAGAAAGAGTTGTCTTTAATCCATCAATTGCACTAGTATTAAAGATTTTTTTTTAATGTTTCACTTATGAGTCTTTATTGCGTTTGATAAATTATATTGGATCGACAAATATTTTTCGTTTTTTGGTCAAATTCTAAAAAAAGTTTGCCCAATGAATAAAATTGTCATTTATAAATGGTTTTTATGATCTATTAAATCATAAAAACCGTTCATAAGAGCTCAACTTACTTTTCTCGCAATAAACATATCCTCTTCATGCAAGGATTGCTTCCATTTGCAATCCTTTTGATTTTGCATCATATTTCTATTTTTTTTCTTTTCTAAGTTTTCTACTAGGGTTTGCAATTCCGTGCTATATTTTCAATCCCGGGATTTTGGAATTACATTATCCAAATCCTGGGATTGTCCCGGGATTAATCATAATTAAAAAATTGGTTTAATGTTATTAATTGAAACAAATCAAAACAAAACTTGATTCATTATAAAAAAAATTAAAAAGTACATAATGAATTCATTAAAAATAGTACATTTTGAATTCATTAAAAATTGACCCATTTGAATTAAAAATCGATATGCTTGAGATTTTCCAAAATCTTACTGTCAATTTAAAACAGAATAAAAAGCCTCTATTTTTTATTTTCATTGAAACACTATTTTGTTGTGTTTATTATATTTAGAATTGATAACTGCATGGTAAAATATTCTAAGGAAGTAGATTTTTCAAAATTAAAATTATGAAATGTGAGCTGAACCTTTTTTTTCCCGACATGCTCACATATACCCAGCACGTATAAATGATAGAATGGATTTATATAAATTTTAATATAAAAATTTTTTTTACTTATACAACTCCCATAGAAAAATATATACTTTCCTTTTTTTTAAATTTTATTAACATATAACACTAGAAATTAATCATAATAACATAAAATTAACTCTAATAAAAATACTCCAAAAAATAACATCAATTTTTCAAATAATAATAATAAATACATTGTATATTTTACAGTCCAATAAAATTCTGTTTTTTAGCTCCTCAAAAAAATATCTTTTCGAAATATTTTTAACAAAATTTAAATCTTAATGCATGCAATCCAATTTGAAAATATATTTATAATGATAAAAAAAATAATATTGCTATATTTATCTCTTTGTATATTAAAAAAAACATTGAATAACTCAACTATAAATGAGTTAATTTACAAACTTTAAATATTCAGAAAGAATTTTGAAGAAATACCTTTTCGATGCTCCAAACAGCAATAACAGTTTATAAGAATTTACTTATAATAACAAAATAATATTACTCTCAATTTATCTCTTGATATGTAAAAAAAGAGAGAGAAATTTTAAAAAAATACATCTTTTATGTTGACTTAAATTGATAATTCAGAAAAATGATTCCTGATTGATGACTCAGAAAAGAAAAATCAAAATTTATTATAAACACATCAAACAAATGAGTCACATTTTTTTATTACTGGGGAATTAATGTTGCCCAATGTCTCGTTTGAAGTGGAAGCTCTCTATATAAATTTTAATGAGGGAAAAAATTTCAAAACATAACTTATGCAAAAATTAAATCTCGGTATTTGTTATTTTTATCCCGGGATTTGAAGAAACACCGGGATCCCGGGGCTGCAAACTCTAACTTAAATATAATTTTCTTAAATGAGAGGTAAATACATAAGGTCCATAATCAAAGCGACCGGTACCATCATTAATTGTACCTTATTCAAAGTGTATCTTACAGGTGGTACTACAGTATTTGTATATTAAAAAATACATCATAATTAAAAATTAAAAAAGTAATTACCTGTTGCTATTTTATACGATCTACTAGTAAGCAGTTGATTTGGAGTATCTTCAGCAGGCCATTTAATTCGAAAATGAGTCTGTTGATGGTAGAGATCACAAAAATTTATTTGAATCTCAAGTAACTTTACTCAAGATGAAAATATAATTTGTTGGACGGATGACCAGAGTGCCTAGCTCTTTCGAGCTTTAACCTTTCATCGCTAAGATTTTGAGTAACTGTAACATTATGACTCTTAACTTTAATAAATTATTAAAATAAGACTTTAAAAATAATAGATTGCATTAAGTGCTTGAGAAAGATAACTTCAAAATCAGTGCAAGCACCGAAAACGAGAACAGATTCAGAAGAGTAAAATAAAACATCTCCTGTAGCTAGATATCTTCCAAAAATTCTAATTCCCTCTGTCTCCTTCAAATTAGCTGACACCGAACATTCTGTGGGTGGAGAGATGTTCGTTTTCCGACCCAACTCGCGATGGGGAGAAAGTTACAGAACGAAATAAGAGAAAACATATCAAATTTCACGGTTCAACATACACAACCGCCTCAAACCCTTCAAGGTTCAACACATAAGAAAACTGACATTAAACGTGTGCAGTACAAAATAAGTAAATAAGGTACATTAAATGTAATACCAGATTCACAATATCCTTTGAAAAAAAATTTTCAAAATATAATTCAGGCAAAAATTAAAGCCCGGGATTAGTTATCTTAATCCCGGGATTTGAAAAAACCACCGGGATCCTGGAGCTGCAAACCCTATTTTCTACAATACTTAAAAATCACAATAATAATTTAGAATTTTTTTTCTCTTTGTGCTTGAAAGCAGTCAGCTATTTATTATTTCAATAAATTTATTTTACAATTTAAATTAAACATGAGTCAACAAAGTGGAAAGGTAAGTTTCATTTCATTCTGAATGTCTCAGAAGCTTACTAAAACTGAAAATTAATTGATTGTTGTTGTCTCTTGTAGCGTAGGACGTTTTCCAACTCTCATCATTTGCTACATCATCGCTAGCACTTCCATGTTCTTGTCGCTGCTGTCCACCTCTTACATGATGTTCATCATTCTGCGCTTTTTTCAGGCTTTTGGAAGATCAGGAATAACTACTGTTGGATATGTGTTAAGTAAGTCTTATCAACGGTTGTTCATAAGCAAAAATTAACTTCATAATAAGATGCTTGAGAATAAATCAGCGAAAAAGCACCAGATGGGACGGTTGGCTCTGTTTTCTTTTGAACTTGAAGTCAAATTATCCACTCCAAGAGAATATATCTTAATAACTAACTTAAGCACAATGTTAAAGATATTAATTTCAGAATTTTATAATAATTAATAACTAAATCAATAAATTTAAATTTCTGATTCTTTTTTTTTAAAATCTTAATCTCGTTCTTTTTTATATGATACTGTGACTGTTCTATCCGCGCTCCTTATCCTAATAATCCTCTTGGGGAATTTCTGGTCTTTAAAAATTATTTTATTATAAAACTCCGCTTCGCGAAGAAGACATGATTATATAAATTAAGACTACTGTATACAGTCTAGGCTTTTAGGTTAGAAAAGAGAGATAGGATAGATTGCTAGAGTTGCAGTGATTAATCAAATTGAATGTGAATCGCGGATACTTAATAATTGATAGTTGAATTACATAGGGTGACGAATTGTCACTGGAGATTGAATCTAGATTAAATAGCTAAGAAGTCAGAGCTATTGCTTTGAATAAGAGTGTTTAATATTAAAGTCCTCTCATATCTCGCGTACCTCGTTCATTGTCTGCATACTTATTAATTGGGTGCATCACTTAGTATTGATCGATTGCTTTTAAGTTGTGGTTAATATTGTGAATAAATTAGATTGTTTATTGAAATGTGGCTAGTCTCCTTTCCAATCCTCCCAAACCTTTAGGCGCGCAGGCAAGACCATTACAATTCTAGCTGGAAAATCATACTTCTTTTGGTTGAATTTGTAAAATAAAACTCAATGATATTCACAACAGTAAACTTACAATTTCAGTATTAGCTATTCATATAATGGAAGAAAAAGAAAGATCGGTATGTCACGGGACATAATATGCGCCAGAGCTTAGGACGAAGTGGTAATCTTCCTTAGATGAGGTAAAAAGAAGAGAAAAATTCAAAAACTTATTAAATGGCTGCGTAATGAAACAAAAATTAAGTCTATTAATTGAGATTTTTTTTTACGTACTATTTTAAGAGTTTTTTAAAAATGTTCTTTCCATATACCTTATAAATACCATGTCGTCTGTTAATATTGCCTTTGTACAATTACGGTTACCTCCGAACTAAAATGCTCCCGAACTTGAACTATTTGAAATCCGAACGAATAATCGAAATCCATACATTATCTTGGAATTCCAGCATAAATAGAGACTGCAAACGGAATAAAAAATACAGCAGTGGAACGCCCATTAAAAGATATTAGGCAGCAGGCGGGGACGTCTTAAGATACTTTGAGGCCCTGGGCTCAGAAAAATCTTAAGATTTTTAGACGCCCTGAGCCCCTATGCAAAAGTAGGCCCTACCTGAGATAAAAGTAGACAATATATTGTCAAATGTTCTTTCAAACGGTATTTTGAAACAAATAAATGTGCACGACTCACAATCTCAAAAACCTAGGCACAAACCGGCTCCACCAATGGCGCATTTCGACTCAATGAGTTGAATGATTGTTTATGGTATTAGGCCTAGGCCAAGACAATGGTCATCACATAATAATACAGTCTTACCACTTTTACCAGCTGTCATTCAGTTTGAAATTCCCTGTTTTACGGAGAATAGTACGGGAATAATATTTGACCATAAAAATTATCCAGATCATGATCTTATTAAGACAAAAGTCGAGAACGAAACGAGGCCATGGGGTCGGGCCCAGTTTGCCCATGCCTTAAGACGTCCCTGGTAACAGGTGATAAAAGGCAAATATGAGTGGTTATTTTTAGCTGCCGAAACACCAAAACAGAGTAAAAATGGATTTATGGAACGAAATGGAGAAAACTCCTTTTTGCTGAATTTCTCTGGGTGGTTGAGCGCAAGCCTCAGTCCAGCCAGAAGGCTCAGTCCAGCATACGTTTATCGTTCATTTCATTGTTCGGAGACTGTGACATAAACATATCGTGTGATTTGTGCTGCAAATTTCGAAACCTGTTTTGTGTTAATTTTTAAAATGATAACCCGCAGTTTCATGATGGAGGGTGTGACTTTCCTTCTAATCAATAATTTTTCGCCCTTTTCTTCCAGCTTATTTGTGGCCGCGGTAACTGAGTGGTCATGGGGGCGAACTCGTGGTTGACAATGCTTCTGTTGAATAGTAGGTTCGAGCCATTGAGTACAGTTAAATTTGTCGAGACTAAAAGTACTCACGTTGGCATAGAATACACGTATGGAGAAAGGGGTGTCAGCATAGGGGCATCGTCTTCGTCGCTGAGCTGCTAATCAAAATTATGAGATATATCCGTTATAGATATCAGGTAGCTTCGAAATGAGATGTTAAAAGGAAAATGAATCAACTTAACTCGAGCCATTGTCATTACTATAAAAGAGAGAGAGAGATAAATTAGGACTTTTAAATATTTTAAAATGTATGTGCTCAATATTTTAATCAAATTTCATAGCTATTTTTTCACATTTCATCTTAAGATACGGCGTATATGCTATTAAAATATTCTACAAATTTGTTGGCAGGCAGAAACGAATTCATTCGGTTACTATTATTTTAAAGGGATAAAAAAAATCTTGAACTTTTGAATGATTTGGGGCTCAACTGGGCTTAGGATAGGAAAGAATTCAGATTTCGCGAAATAACTGAATTTAAATCAAGTGCGCTGTAAACTGTCTGTTGCTGATTTTCTTTTGTGATTTGTAAAAAATGTCATTGAATTTTATGACAAATTTTATTAAAATGTAACATGATCAGGATTTTCTTCCTCTGAAAGTCATGGAGACAGTGGGGCCGAAACATCGAGCAGAGGCAGGGGTGGCCATTCACCTGGGATGGTCGATTGGATTCGTCACTTTGGCGGGACTCGCCTGGTTCGTGCGCAACTGGTTCTGGTTCCAACTCGTTCTCTCCCTCTGCTTCGTGCCATACGTCTTCTTCTACAGGTGAGCCAGTTTCAGTATACACATACCTCTCTTATGAGAGGCGGTACATTCTAAAAAAACGTAGCTGTGATGAGTAATCCTATGGAAAAAATTAAAAATCTATTGGTACATGGAAGTGAATCCCTAAACCCCACAATTGTGTACGCCAGTGCTTCTCAAACTTTCAATATTTGAGGCTTAATTTTCAATCATAATTTTCATCCCCTTCCCCTTTCCTTTAAATAACAATATATTGAACTCAATAATAATGTATTTTGAACGCTAAAGCTACAAAATGACTTTAATTATAAACCGTACAAATTATCATTAAATTTTGTATATAATTTTATATATGACTAGCCCATGGGGCCATTGGTAGTTATCAAACTTATTTTTATTTTAGTATTGTTAAATTAATCATAAAATACATTGTACAGTACAGTAATGATATATTTATATGTATAGTATAAGTATTATATCAGTGTAAATGCGTATCTTATTTTTTATTATGTCAGAATGTATTTTGCTTCATTTCAGTAAATTAATAATATTTTTAAAAAATGTTTTATTTTCGATTTTTAGAAATACTTTCACCCCGTAGGGTTTTCACGCCCCCTACAGGGCCATGCCCCACAAATTGAGAAACTCTAGTGTACACCACTTGCTAGCTTTCGGTGAAATATAATATACTAGTTCTATTGTGAATCATTCGAATTCGTTTAGAGTCGTTTTATTTAGATTAAAGTAACGGAACGTCTTCCAGAAGGAAAAATTAACTTTTTTTAAAACCAAATTTAAATGGTTCTCACTCACTTAAATTATAAGCAATGGAAATAATGTTTATACGATGAATTATCAGTATATTCATGTACCTGTTAATGTAAAAAAAATCCCATTTTGAAAACATAAATAAGTTTTGATGAGCAATTAATAATCAGTGGCTATTTTTTTCCGAGTCACGTTCTTACATTTAGGTATATTTTGTATAAAACCCACTGCATATGTAGCTTAAAAATTCTGCACATTGTTTGTAAACATAACAATTCATACAATAACTGTAATCAAGTTTTAAGAAAAACTATTTATAAAAATTTAAATTTTGTGATTTAAATTTCCTTTAAATTTTATGCAGACATTGAAGTATCTAAAATTTGCGAGTGTTTATTTGAAAAAAAAAATTCAGTCACTTTATTGAAAATTATCAGCATTATAGATAAAGTAAATTTTGTGAAAGGTGTAGCTGAATGACCAAAAAATGTATTTTGAAAAAATTGCAAATAAATATATTTTTAGCTATGATTTGAAAAATAATATTTTTTAATACAATATAAAACCATTAATTGGATTATTCTACATTATCTTTCAGCTTTTATTTTGTAAATTCTAAATTATTTGTAAGTCTTTTTAATTATTCTTTCCCAACTTCACCAACACGTATTATTATCACGATCCACAACATTTTCCACTTAAAATACCAATATTTTATATCTGCAATTTTTAGCATTTTTACTTCACTTTGAACATCATTATCTATATCATTATATATCATTTGTAATATCATTATAGTATATTACAGAATTCCTTACACATATTTTAACTATTGTTATAAAAATATACAAAGGAAATATCTTTGAAGAATTTATTTTGATTTCTAGTTTAACTGGCATGTGTCTATAATAATGATAAGAAAAGAAGCCCTGCTTTCGTACTTATACATGTGAATATTTATTGATTTTAAAGTAAAAACAACAAATAAAGAATTATTCATGAGTATTCAAATGTTAACAATGAGCAGTTAGGAATAACGACATCTTGCAAGCTGTGTAATTAATGTATGATAATCCTCAAGATTCACTTTGTACTATACCAACTTGATTTATAATTTAGGAATTGCACTGAATATTTATTAACGCCAAACTAGACGTAGCTAACATTTTAAAAAACAAAATTTTATTCTAAAATTCCGTAACTATTCGTTTAAATTTTTCTTAATTTTGCACAAAAGATGCAGAAAGATGTAAAAGATGTAGTCTCTCAAAAAGTTTAAAATATATCTAATACAAAAAAATTACACTTGAATAGAAAAATTAATATTTTATAATACATATTATATACAAAACAGATTTTGAAGAAAGTGCATTTTTGAATCAGTTACATCATACTTGCTTACAAATTTAAAATTCAATTTTCTAGCGTTATATTTACCAATTTCTCATAAATAACGCCTATATGGATGCAGCAAAGAACCCTCTATTTTTTAAAAGTAAAGTAAAAAAAAATGCAAAATTTGAAACATTTTAACGTCATATTTAATTTTAAAATGAACTTCTATATGTGCACATAAAAGAAAAAAAAGCAACTCACTCACTCCTTCTCTCCTCCAGAACTATTAGAGCTACAGATTTGAGAGTTGACAGGCATGTTTCTTTTGTTAAATAGAGATTGGCTAAGAAATGGATTTGAAAAAAGCGACATGCAAGGCGGGTTGCGCGAGCGTTATAGACAAAAATTCTCGTGATATATTCCATGGTGATGTTTGAAGCATAATATATAAATTAAAACTATGAGGGGAATTGAGTTATTTAATAATAATAATAAAATGATAAGCGGATCGTTTTAAATTTGTTACAGTTGTGACAAGCTAGACCCAATAATTTATTTCAAAAATTTCGAGTTATTTTTTAAAAAATTGTTTCAATTGCTAGAGCTATGGGAAAATTTAGGTGGGGGGGGAATATTAAACGTTTCCATATTCCGACGTTAAATGATGACTTCGGTTAAGAAATACGAGTGGGTTTCTCAAACTTTTAATATTGGAGACCGAATTTTCGATCCTAATTTTTATCGCCTCCCCCTCTTTATATAGTAATAATATATTGAATGCAATAATAATGCACACACACACACTTTGACGCTAAAACTACAATACGATCACAATAATAAACCGAACAAACTAACAAGATAAGTATTAAATTTTGTATATATTGCTACACATTAATATATATTTTAAGTAAATTACTTTTAAGTAATAGGATAATTATTATATGTTATTTTTCTTTCTCTCTAATTTTTAAATTGGAACAGATTGCAAAATGGTATTTAAATAAAGATTTATTTCCTCCATCATCTATTTTTAAAAGAGCAAATGTCATTAGAAAAAAAGTCTAGTCCAGCGATACTCAACTTGCGGCCCATTGCTCTGAGAAAATCATTTATTTATGAAAATTTGGTGGAAAATTCTTTGTTAAAAGTAAAATATATCAGTTTTGCTTTTTGCTGTCAATGTCGTATGTGGGTGAGAATTGATATTTTGTTCTGATTAGTGATAATAGAGACAACAGTGGAGTAGCGACCATTTAATGAGGGAAACTAATTTTTAACTATCTTTCATATCTTGCAAGAGAAAAATATTCGACGAAAATAAATTGTTTCAAGACGATTGGGAAGTTGACTATTTTGTAGTGAAAAACAAGCATGGTTCAATAATTGTTTGATTTGTCACGAAAGTGTATTTAAAAAACTCTAATAAACGGGAATCGTTCAATGACACTTTTCCTTGAAGATCTCTTTCAAGACATGATAAATACACTTTCTTGAATAATCTTTACAACTGCAAAGAAATATTTGTCAGTGGTAATGTCTCAGCGATAACAAAGGCACCCTATGAAATTTGTTATATCATTGGTTATCATATGAAACCGTTTACTGATGCAGAAATTGTGAAAGAGTGAGTCTTTAAGACTCACTCTTTCGCAATTTCTGCAATTCTAAATGCTTACAATTTAGAAAAGTTCAGTGACAAAAATAAAAAAATATATAAAAAATAATAATTAAAAAAAAGCAAAATAGGAGTTGTAATATTTTGATCAATTTCCACATTATAAATTTTCTATGTGTTATCTTGATCTTTTTTATAAAGCTTTTCTCCCCCCCCCCCCATTAATCCTCTTGTCGCAGGATTTCAATTTGCACAACAAATCGATTCTATACTAGATTTGTAGCCACGTTCTATGAAGTATTGCAGCATCAACAATCTAAATGGCCACTGTAATTCGATTTTTCATTTCATCATTGTCACAAATTGAAGATTGGTAAACAATATTTTAAGAAGTCCAGAATTGTTGTATCGAGAAATCCAGGGGACCACGTTATTGGACTTCCTCTTTCCATCCATTGCCCGGAAAATGTTTTCTCTCTTCCTAACTCCAGTGTGGAGATGCTTAACTCACACTATTTGTTGCAGATTTAAATTTGATAAATAATGCTACAACTTGCGCTTGTTCTTGCGGTGAAGAACAAGCAAGAATGTTGGAAACGGGGACGTAGTGCCATCTAGTTTTCATTTCGTGAAACTGAAACTTTAATTTTTCTTTGAGGGACATAAAAAATCGTAAGTTAAAATCTGTGTTTGCTTATTTTTAATTAATTTTTTAAAGTATATTCATACCTTTTGAACACACTATATTATTTTACAATAGTGCATATTACATTTCTTTCATATAAGGGATTACCCAGTAAATTTGAAACGTATTTGATTATGTTTTTGTAGCTTTATTCCCGAGTCTCCCCGTTGGCTGGCGATGCGTGGGAAGACGAAACAGTTGGAGAAACTTCTGGAAAAAGCCGCCTCCGTCAATGGTAAAGAAATTAAGGGGGACATCAGGGATTTTGAGATATTTCAGCACAGGAAGGAGGTAAAACCTTACTTTTTTTATGCAACGAGGATACTAAAATGTTTATTTAACAATTTTTCAGTAACTTTGAACAAGATGAGATGAATCATTTTGATAATTAATATTAAAAATGGAAACAGAAATAGTAATTAATTCATATTTGAAATAATTTTTCTTATTTTACTCATAAAAACTCTGTATATAAAAATTTAATGTCCAGATTTGATAAGGTATATGATTGTGCTATTTAATCATTGGACGCCTCCTATTTTGATGAAGTTGCTTATGATCTTAATGTGTTTCTAATACAAGTTAAGCCAATATAAATTTATTTAGAGGATTTTATATTTCGTCTATTTAAGGTTTCCGATTGCCCTAAAATTGTGAATTTTGCCAAAAATTGACAAAAAATTTTTCTTTTAATTTTATTTTATAGGCTATTTTATTAGCTTTATAAAAATACCTCGTTTATTATTTTCCGTTCTCTAGAACAAAAACTACAAGTGTTTTAGTAAAAGCAGATGCTATTATTTTACACAAGATATGTCAAACTTTAAAATGCGTTTTACTCGAAATGTGTTTTTTTTTAATGCTCAAATAGGGACAGCGATTTCTAAAAAAGTTTTGAAAATAATTCACTGAAACTTTTTGTGCATGCTCTGTATAATAGTAAAAGTGTTTTAACTTTCATATTTATCAATCACTGTTTTATTACAAAATTTACAGTCCCTTATGTTAATGTAAGCAATTTCATATAATAACTAAGATAAAGTGCTGTAGTTTTTGTAAAAATTATAATGTCTCTTATCCTGAATGTCATTTTAAAAATGAATAACATAGCAACACATCAGAATTGAAAATTTGTTCATAAACTTTTGGTTCGGAATGAGCCGCTTTTATGTTATTTTTTGTAAATTTTTGCCCATTTTTTCCCATTTTAGTAATAATAATTTATTTTTCTCTTCTTAATTTTGGCATATTTTTCTTAAAACGTACTAAACAATTCTAAAAACATCCAAAAAAATGCCCATATCTCCATTTTTTTTAAAAAAGTTGTCGCAAGTAATCGGATACCTTAATGCTTATATATAGAGAAAACTTAATTAATCTGTGTTTTTTCTTTTCTAGACTGAAGGCAAGAAACCTGCGACATTTCTGGCGTTAATGAAATTACCCAAAATGAGGTGCAGGACTTTAAAAATGATTTATCTCTGGTATGTATGAAATTTTGATTGCTGAATAATTGAAAAGACTATAAGTAAAGTTCCTTTTTCGGAAGGCATGGCAATTTTCTGTTCGTGAATTGCCAAATATACCTTATATAAGTAATCTATTTTGTTTTTATGTATACATTTTGAATTAGGTAAAGACAGTTATAACTATAATAGGTTAAGAGAGTTATTAGAGAGTTATTAGAGAGTAGGTAAGAGAGATCAGCCCCTAGAAAAACTCTTGATCTTTCAAATTAAAACAATACGTTTTAGTACACTCAATATTTCGAAGTAAAATCTGTGGATGGCCAGAATACAACACGCGATAATTCAAAGTTATCTTATAAAACTTGACAATTCGAACATTTATTATCTAGAGTCCTATAGCAAGCAGGTTGGAGCTTACATGTTTTGTGTTGTATTTTCTCTGCTTGTTTCCCCTGTAACGTAACCTCTTTGATGACCATCTCTGTCTGCTACCCTTTCTTATGTTTCTCGATTCCTCAGATGAAAAGACACTTTTATTGCTTTCCTTTTTCAAGTGGACAGTTCTGACCACACTTGTTAGCTGTCCATATCTTTCGTTTAACATATGGCCTTACAACTCATATGTTCAGAAAAGATGGTCAGCTATTGTGATGCGTAGGATTATGTTTTTTGCGTTGGACTGACATAACTATTTATGGCTCATCTATGTGACTTATAGCATGTGGTACCAAATGAGGCATGAACGGCAATGGACCCTGCCTTGAAGAACCAATGGTGTTGGGTACAGAGTCTGAGGGAACCGGGTGCGAAATGATTTAATATCTAATGAGGAATGGAAGAGATTTGGTGGGGTGTGGAAGAGAATTACTATATAAATGTATTAATTTAATACATGATATTTAACTTCTGTATAACATTTATTTTAAATAATATGTACTTTTTAAAAATATTTTAAAGAAATTTTATACATATGTACAATCGTTGTTTTATTACATAGTTTAAAATTTAAATGTGTTAGAAAAAAATTCGGGAGTTTTTTCTTACCCTCTTGATTATTTTTAAGTTTTTCATTGGTCGAACTATCGAGAGTCCACTGTACATGATTTCTGTACTTCAACTACTAGGTTTTTTTATTTCGAGGGTTTTCCATTCCCGGGAACGTAACTGTCATTCCAAAAATTCCTGAAAATACATCAAATTTTCAAAAAGTTTGAAAACATGTTATTTTTAATTTATATCAATAACAATAATAATATAAAATAAGGATACACATAAATTGAAAACTTTATGCCCATTTATACATTCAGTTAAAACTGATATATAATATTTTAATTATTCCTTTTTAAAGTGCGATTCAGCAAACATAAATAATCTGTTTTTATCTCTCAGACAAGTTCTTAGCTTTATAATGAAAAACCCTGCTCCAAAAAATACTCTCTCAGCTTCAGCTGACGTCTAAGGAATTGTTTTCAAAGCCTCACCCAGTTTTATGTTTGACGATCGATTTTCAATTATTTTTTAATCAATCCTGAATCAATTATTTTTCTAGTGGTACTACTAAAATATTAATAAATACTTGAATATTAATTTGCTACTGGAGTAACGATCACGTACGTTAAATCATTCTTTAACTTTAGAGATTTATTTGTGTAATTGATTTCTTGTTTATGAAACTGCTATATATATTTTTGTTACATAAAAATAACTAAATATCAATGTAACAAGTTTACACAAAAGTTTGGTTAAAAAAATGGAAAATAAGAAAAAAGTTGTGAGATTTTTAAAAAAAATATTCCCCACCAGTCAGTTTGGGGGCTCATTCCACAATATCTTTATATCCGAAAAAAATTTAAGTAACAAATTAAGTAATTAGCAGTTTTAAGTGTAAGTTATTACATTATCGCATAAGTCAAGAATCAGAGTTTTATCAAAGTAGTCGTGCTGGTAGCCAACGAAATGATGTTCCTTTAAAAACTACCTACTAACATAAAGCTACATAACTGCATAAAACTACATTAACGAAGCGACGTTCGACGACAGACAAACAGGAACTAATTAGGAAAAATGGGACTCTTTCTTACAACAAACAGCAAAAATTCTCCCCAGCCCTACATCTCTTATTATATTCTTACTCCACTCACTGCTAGGGGATATTTCTCTTTCCAAGCAATTTAGGGTAAGCGATCCTAAATTGCAGCAGTGATATTAGCTAAAATTTATATCGGAAGTCAAATCCAAAATCCAGTTAAAACTCGCTACCTCAAATAATTTCAGTCCCGTCTAGTTCCCGGAAATTCTCGGTCAGTGGCGCACCCTAGGGGTCCAAGCCCCCATCCCCCAAAGCCATTGAGTTTTTTTTCGATTGATGATAATCCTATATATTTATAACGTAAAATTTAATAAAGAACTTGTAATTAACAATTTATTTTATTAATTAATGCTAACTATCAATTCAATCATTTATTTTTTACTGTTTTTTGTTACAAATCAACAAAATCAGAAGAATCAATTGGTGTTGCCTTGAAGTATGATACGAGTTGGGCGACTCTCGACATGGACCTCCCCCACACCCCCTTGAAAATTTTTTGTGCGCGTGCTACTGTTCCCGGTAATATTTAAGTATGAAAATCTTATGATTTCCCGGGATCCAGGTTCCCGGGAAACCCTAGTTACTATCTACTTCCCGCGCTCTTTTTATATTGGCGTAGCAATATTTTTCACAAATATTATTAGATTTTCGAAATGATTCTAATAATATTTTTGGCTACAGCAGCCTATATATATATAATGGTCATAATTGCGAACTCGTGATTGGTGTAATTTTTGTCGAGACGTAGTTTCGAGTCCTGGTGCCAGAGAAGATCTGTGGCGTAGAAGGGCTGATGTACATTAAATCTGTAGTATGTTTCACAAAATCTGCACTTTGACATGGTATTGGTTTGTTGAGAGGAGTTTCAGCTCATGTGTCATCCTCGTCACTTGACCGAGTTTCATAATTACGAGGATCGTCACTAATAACCCGTGTGTAACTACAGAGAGCTATATTAAAAAAACAATCAATCTGGCATCAGTGAATATACTTTTTAGAAAAATAAATTATAAATTAGGGCCTAAAATTATTAGTATGTATCATATTTTAAAATAATTTGTTACTAAGATGTTTGAAATGAAGTGTTACGTTGGCACGCAACTGTTTTAAGATAAACATAATAAAATAAGAATATACGAAAGCTGTTTTTAAAGTAAGGTCCGTTTATTTTTTGAAAAATAACAACAATGTATTGTTTCAAAAATCCTTTATTTTAGGATTGTACATACTTTTGCCTATTTTTCTACATAGTTGCCCAGTTTATTAATGCACTTGTTATACCTTAGAACTAAGTTTTGAAAATCATCTTCAAAGAAGTCTGCCGCCTGGTCGGACAGCCAAGGGTTCACGGCCGCTTTCACTTCTTAGCGGAGTGGCATGCTGTCAAAAGGTGTTCTGATCCTCCACGATAACGCAAGGCCTCACACTTCTCGAACGACTCGGGACGCAATCAAATATTTTGGCTGGAAGGTTTTGGACCATGCACCATACAGCCCTGACCCTTCTCCTCTAACGATTTCCACCTTTTCCGGTACCACAAACACATTCTTGGTGGAAAGTGCTTCAGTGACAACGAAAAAGTGAAAGCGGCCCTGAACTCTTGGCTGTCCGACCAGGCGGCAGACTTCTTTGAAGAGGATTTTCAAAACTTAGTTCTAAGGTGTGACAAGTGTATTAATAAACTCGGCGACTATTTAGAAAAATAGGCAAAAGTATGTACATTCCTAAAATAAAGGTTTCTTGAAACAAAATATTGTTATTTTTTAAAAAATAGTCTTCGTAGTTATGATTGTAAGACCTATAGAAATACACCTACCTTCTTTACACAATAGATAAGCTCTTCAAAAAAACTGTGTAAAAATCTGAGCAAAAAAAGATGCAATTTATACAGTAAAAGAGGGGGAGATGCGCTGCACTTTATGTAAAAACCCTGTGAATGAAATAAGAAATGTTGTTTATAGTTCGAAAAACCGTTATATAAAGCGTAGAAAGTAAAAGGGTTCTTTTGTAAAATAATGTATTGAAATTTATATATTTATAATGATTCATTTAGCATTATATTATTTATTAATTTAATATTATAACATTTATACTTTTAGCTTTAATATTAAATTTCATAGATGTAAAAAAAATTAAATTAAATTAAAAACACAAAATATTACATTTAAAAAATTAAATAAATTTTAAGAAATTAATATTTTAATACCTGAATTGCTTATCGAGAATAATTTTCATTCGATCATTTGTTCTTAGGGTTCCCAAACTTTTTTCCAACACTAATCCCTTTTAAAGAATATAATGCTGTGTTCACACACACATAAACTTTTTTACATTTCTCTGTATAATATGCAACATATAATATAACTAGCTTTTACCCACGGCTCCACTCGCGTTGATGTCTTTAAATAACTGTCAAAGTCGCAATTATTATCATTAGAAAGTAAATAATATAACATGGTAATTTTTTTACTGCTTGACTGGAACCAATAAAATTTAAAAATTCTAAAATTGAGTTTAGTTTAAAAAAACTGAAAGCGTAATTTATTATAGTAATTAACAACAAATATTCAATAACTTAAACTATTAATATTTTTAAAAATCGAAAGTATCTACGTTTAATATATAATTCCTCTTTAAAAGAACTCAAAACAGAATATTATTCTAAGATGCTACTGCATACCATATATTACATGTTCTTCCGTCAGCTGCAAATATGTGAAGATTTGGGCATTGGACACACTGATCAGGCTACATATAGTTGGCCATGGGAAAAACATTGCTTTTTTAAATACACCCCTGCTACCTGAAATGTTAGCTTTGTTAATAGCAACAGTAAAACTGAAAATTGAACTTGTTTGAATTGAAACGGTAGGTCGGTGGGGAAACTTGGAATTCGAGGTATGATAACACTATCCCTTTTCATGACATATGTTCAAATATTGGCACCAAGTATATTCTGCATCAGTTTTGTGACTATGTTCCTTTACATAGTCGAGGAGCATCGAGATTTTGCATAACTGGTACATTTAGGATAAATTATGTTACTTGATGTTACAATACTATAAAATCGTACTTTAATTCTCAAATAATTTCATTATCGAAGCCATTTCCGTCAACACGTCTAGGGCTAAGCATTCCAAAATCATGTAGCTTCTTCCTAACCATTCTGAAAACCTTTATTGCGTTTCGTTGTAGATGTGTTCATTGAAAGGCATATTTGTTTGTTTTTCGTCGCAAAATATCTTCCGCCATGTAGTCTTTGTACTTATTCCGAAAGGTTTGAGGATTAGAAAGACCGAAGATGAAATAAGTATTGCGTAAAGCTCCCTAATTTCCCCCTATTTCGGCGAGTAACATTGTATGGATGCCTCCATAGTATATCTTCAAAGTAGTACCTCCATGTAAAATATCTGGTTCAGTATAAGTGAAAAATTCTGTGCAAAATATGAATATTATATAATTAGGTTTTAAAAAATTCAAAGTAATAAATACTTTCAAAACTAATTAAGCTAATCAAAACTACTAAAGTAATCAAAACTTTTTATAAAACTGTCAATTAATATGACCATATAATTTTCAATATCACGCACACAATTCGTTAAAACTTTATTTCGTTTCCCTATTTAAAAAGTGGGAGAAAATTTGCATTAAAATATCTGGGATTGTCGGAATAGAGAACTTCTTAACCAACTTGGCGATATTTCTCAAAGTTTGAGTTTGACACTTAACAAACTTAACGTAATAAAGGTTAGACGTTTAATAAAAAACCATTTAAAAAATTGCTTTTAGTAAAGATGTTAAATTATACTATGTTTCAGTTATTTGTTATAAATGTGAGAAATTTTTTATTAAAATCCCATTGTTAACAAATGCATAATTTTGCGCCAACTTGGTGGGGAGTAAGCAACGCCAACGTTTTACCCGCATAGTTCCCGTTCCTGTAGAAATATTGAGATAAAATATATGTTATGTTACTCGCTGATAATGTAGCTTTCCATTGGTGAAAGAATTTTTAAAATCGGACCAGAAGTTCCCGAGATTAGCCGGAACAAACAGACAGACCGACCGACAGACCGACAGACAAACAAAAATTTTAAAAATTGATTTTTTGATATAAGTACCGTATATACCAGTGATGGCGAACCTATGACCCGTGGGTCAGCCACTGACCCACGCAAGCTTTTTAACTGACCCACGATTGCTGGGCAACCACTTGTTTGTTTACGTGGGTTTATTTAGTTCTTCTAACTTGTGTGGATTATTTTTGTTCTGTATTTTTCAAGCACTACATTGACACAAAATCAATTTAAATTCTGTCTATAACATTCAGCTTGATCATTACAGTTCCAAAGTTACGCAAATGACAACAAATGGAAATGGAAATTTGTAGTACTTGAAATAAAGCAAAAGTGCTTACAAAATATCAAATAAATTGTAGAATTTTACTCACATTTTGTTTGATAAAAAAAATTGACAAACCAAAGCAAATAACCATATTTGAAGCACTTTTTTCGGATGAAATGCACTTTTGTAAGGTTATGTTCAGTTAAGTTTGTTGAAACAGACTTCCATAGCACTTGTATCGTCCCTTCACTGTTTCACCTTGTGAGATGCCAATGGGGGCCATGCATAAGTCTCTTATTCTCGATAATAGCAATTTTCGGCTCTCAATTTAGGGCACTTGAACCAGTCAGTTCCAGTCTTTAACTTGCACTTCGAACTCATTTAAAACTAATGTGTATGTGTATCTATATATATATATATATATATATATATATATAGGTATTTTAATACAAAATTTCTTCTCGAATTATTGTATTCAGATTATAAATATTTTTAATTGTAGCCCTGCACTATGTCGGTGGTTAAAAAATTAAAAACAAGCCATACATGTTCCTGGCTATATCAAGCTGAATGGTTTGATAAATATGGAGGAATTGAAATGAATAAAAAAAAGTTATACGTATAATGTGTAATGAAAAAGTGACTGCACGAACATATAATGTAAAAAGACAATTTGAAACGTTGCATTCTAATCTCGGTATGTCTACATATGAAGAAAGAAAACATACTTTTACAAAAACAAAAAAAAAGAGAGAGAGAGAGAATTTTTCTCAAAACAGTGTTTAAAAAAAGTTTTTTGGTTCCAAAAAATAACATTACAGCTGCTAGTTTCCAAGTTGCTCATTGCATTGCTCGCAACAGGAAACCTCTTTCAGAAGAAGAATTTGTAAAAAAAGTGTTTTTAGAATGTAGTCCTACATTGTTTGCTGATTTTAAAGAAAAAGGCTTGATTATTAAGTGTATAAGTGAGTTTCTTATAAGTCGCAATATAATTAAATTTCGAGTAATAGAATTGGAAAACAAATATTTTTTCGCGCAAATACATAACGCCTTAAATTATGTAGAAATGTATTCAATTGCATTAGATGAGATTAATAATATAAATGGTTATGCACAATTTGTAGTTTTTGGTCGGTATAAGTTTGGAAATATAATGAAAGAAGAGTTATGAAGGTAATAACGTTGAAGGGATAGTGTACCAGTCTTGATATTTTTGCAGAATTTGATATTGCATTTAAAGAAATGGATACTGACTTTCAGAGAATAGTTTCTGTAGTAACAGACGGTGCACTAGTATGGTAGGGGAAAACATTTGATTTATTCAGCGTCTTAAGCAAAATATCTCACATTTCCTGATTGTATTTCATTATATAATACAACAGCAAGTTTTATTTGCGAAGCATGGTTTAAAAACATTTTCCATTGTACTGTCAGTTGTTATAAAAATAACTAACTTTATAAACTCAAGAGCTCTTTATAAAAGGCAATTTGTACAATTCTTAGAGAAATTGAATGCCGATATTCAGGAATTTTGACATGCAAGAACGTCCTTTGGCTTAATTTCGGTCAAGTCCTTCATCGCTTTGTAACGTTATTAGAAGAAATTAAGATATTTTTAATTGAAAAAGACAACAGTATCAATGAATTATACAATATACATTAATCTACTGATCAAATGTTTCTATGAGACATCAATCAGAATTTTAATGAACTGAATAAAAAACATGGATTAATTGTTTTAACAATGTTTCAAAATATTAAAATATTTATGACGAAACTTGACATCTTTACTAATGATTTGGAAATGAAAATCATGAATTATTTTCTTCAATTACAAAAACATTTTCAAACAACAATAATTATTGAAAACTCTGTCGACATTTAAGAAAATGCAATTAAAAATATGTAATGAATATTCTGGAAATACAAGATTTTAAAGAGAGATTCAATCAATTTAACAATTTGGAAAATGCATTTCACTTTATTTTATACCCATACAAAATAGAATTTGAAACAATGGAGTTAACCGAATTTATGTGGCTAGGTATCGATAATTTAGAAATGGAATTAGTTGAAGCAGCGTAGTGTGGAAAACAAAATTTGAAGATTTGATTTCTGAATTAGAAGGAAAAACTGCGTGAAAATCTTGCAGATAATATTGATTCCACAGTAAAAATTAAAAATATTTTATTATACGTATAGGTTTTCTTATAAAATAATTTTACATCAATGAAAAAACTAGTTACCCTTAGTCAGCATACTTCTATGACTATGAGGGACATTGATACAACAGGTGGAAAATCCAGTGTTTCTAGGATTATTAATCAGCAAAAGAATTTTGGGACAGTGTCTACCAAATGAAAAAATAAATTTGGACGCAAACACAAGACCCCGCCTCGAACAGACAAGTTTCTTGCACGAAATAGTACAATGAACCCTTACAAAACATGTAGAGATCTTCAGAGAAAATTATTAGCTACTGGTGTGAGTGTGGATTCATAGACATTTCGACGAAGCCTTATTGAAGGTGGGAGATTTGCAAGAAAACCAATCGCGATAAATAGTTTTTAACACCTGCAATGAAGGGAAAACGTTTGGATTGGGCGAGGAAATATCAATCCCGGCCTGCACAAGATTGGAAAAAAATTGTATTCAGCGACGAACGCATTTTTTTTGTTTTGTTTTTTTGTTCAAGGGGGTTTCGACCAAGATTTGTCAGGTGAAAAGGTGGAGAACATCTTATTCAAACAGTTAAGCACCCTCAGAAACAGATATTTTTGAGGTTATCTTATTTCTGGAGGACCTGGCAGCTTATTAGCAGCTGAAGGGATGATGAACTCTAAACAATACCTATAATAGAAAGTAAAATTGTGCTTATGATGCAAACGTTCACTATTGGTGTTGGTATCTTTCAACAAGATCTTGCTCCATGCCATACTTCTAAGCTAAAACAACGAATTTTTTTGAAAAACTTAAAAAAACGGTTCTGCAATGGCTTAGTAATTCTCATGTAAATCTCATTAAAAATTTGTAAAGAGACGTGAGAGAGTAAAATGGAATTCCCCAAAAGAAAACAACGATTGAGAATGTTATAAAAGTTTGACTTCGTGATGACGAGATGAACATTTATGTTCTAATTTAGTGGAATCCATGCCAAACCGTGTACAGGATCTCATTAAAGCTAGAGGAGGACATATTTTGCATTAGGTTGCTACACCATGCATGCAAGTCGAACTATACTAATTAAACAACATTTGTAAAAAATTTTGTGTTTGTCCCAATTAATTCACACAGTACTGTACTGAAAAAAAAAAACGAAAACCGTGTCGCCCAAATTTAATTTTTTTTATAAAGAATACTTTTTAAAAATATTTTCCTCAAAACTAATTGTAATGTTGATGCAAAAAAACAACAAATGTATTAATAAATTGATAAATATCTATGGTGATGATTGAGATACATATTATGTATGGATAGTACGTATTAAGTATTATAACATTGAATTGAATAACGTCGCCAATTGGTTCGATCAGCTACGAATAAAGGAATACCATTCCTACGCTTATTCAAACGCACTAATTTTGCTAGCGCATGCGCGAAATTTACTCTTCTTTTATAGTTTGCACTTTTCTCGCACATGTTCAAGCACAATAACCTGGATCGAAGATAATATTATTTTAATTGGTTAATTCTTTTGTTTTATTCTTCTCTTATTCTGTTGCGAAAAATTATTAAAATTGGGAACTTATTTTCTTCGAAAATGAACGCAGTGAAGTGTTACCAAAAATGTGGTCGAATACGTATTGGCCTGAAAGACTATGGAGCTTAGCGGAATAAGAAACGCAACGGAACTACAAAACAACATATAGATTCGTAATTATTCGTATTCATAGGGTGGCGTCTACGTAAGTAAAACTCTTTTGCTACGATTTCGAACGCAACTACCGTGTTCTGGTTATCTAAATATTGTAGTTATTTGATCTTTCATTTATTTCAAGTGCACACGTTTTTTTTTTAAATGCAATATTTAATTCTTCTAAATCTACGCTATTTTTTGTATTTTACTATAGCCTTAGGCGTGATTAAAATCGCGCCAAACAGGCTAAAGATGGAATGTAGATTTTATTCAAGATGGCCGCCTCGCACCTCGCGAATATGAAGAATAAAAAGTATTACTAAACGTGATGAAACAATTGAGAACTGTAGAATTACAACAATTTAAAACGATTTTAAAAATGGAAGAAGAAGAAATTCCCTTTATTTTCCAAGTAAAACGACGCAGAAAAGTGAAGAGGGAAATTGAATATGAAGAATTCAAAATTATTGTAGAAAAAGAAATTAAAATAAGCGAAAGCAGTAAAAAATTAAAAATAAATAAATTCATCATTTGAGGCTGAAAGAAGCGACTTCATTATGGAAAGTGAAAAAAATTAGGAAATCATTTATTAAAAATAAAACTGCAGAAATCAGCTATTTACTACCATTAAAAAAAGAAATCTGCATGACAGAGTTGGAATTCACCACGCAATTTATTACTCTTTTGAGAAAGAGTTGTTGAGTCTTTACCAGATTTATTACATTCCCCACTGGGTGAAATCAGTAAAATCTTAACTAAGGTACGAAAAAAGAAATTCAATCCATTAAAAATATGAAATTGACCAAAAGAGTGAAGACTAGATTTTGGTATATTACTATCTCGAATATGGCATGGAACCTTAAAAGCTTGAAGAATTAAAATGACTTTTGATTGGTACGGATTTAAATATTTTGTCCCTGTTTAATTAGATAAAGTTAAAGGCATATACAACTTTCAATAGCTCAATTACTTTTATTTAAAAATATGTTGATGAAGTAATAAAATCATGCTGAGATACATCAAAGGCTTAGTTTTCATTTAAAACTGTCTAAAAATAGCCAAAAACAAGTTCAAACACACAAATACCTTACGATAGCGAATCGATTATATCATTAAAGCCTTTCTGAGTAAAAACGGTAGAATCTGACGTTTTCATTATATTAATATAACTTTACCTTGTATTCGAAAACCGTCATCGTCTTGGAAGCTCACGTTTTTATTGTGTCCATTTACTTTTACCCCGTCTTTGGAGATCATCCTCATTTAGGATGCTGACTCATAGCTTTATCGTGTCTTTAGAGACCGTCCTCCTTCAGGATGCTGACTCATACTTTCCTTCAATTATCCCTGTCTTTGGAGACCTTCTCATGCTTTATCCTGTCTTTGGAGACCGTCCTCATTTAGGATGCTGACGCATAGCATTACCCTGTCTTTGGAGAACGCCCTCATTTAGGAGGCTGACTCGTAGCATTACCCTGTCTTGGAAACTGTCCTCGCTTTTGAAGCTCACGTTTGTATTGCCCCAGCCGTATACCTTTACCCTGTCTTTGCACACCATCATTCATTACAGATACTGAAGCACAGTTTTACACTTTATCAGGAAACTGTCCTTGCTCTGGATACTGGCACATAGCTTTATTTTGTCTACAGACATCATCTTCATTTAGAAAGCTGACTTATTTATTGTGTCTAAAAATCATTACTCTGCTTTCGCCACCGTTTCACTTAAGACGTTTTTATTGCATTAAAATCGCCTTACTTTGTCTCCGGATATCGTTTGCGAATGAATTACTGAATAATTTTTTGTTCATTTTATTAATAAAAATATGCTCATATTATCTTTCAGTAAATAAATTGTTGGGATTCACCGCAGTAACCACGTTTGATAAAAAAATATCTTAGTTTTAATGTCTTATAATTGTCCATTTTTTTTAATTGGTAATTTTAAATAACTTTAAAATAATAATTTACCCCAATTATTAATTCCTTATTTATAACAAATATATATCTCGCCAAAATATTATTGTTAGGAAATATCTGCAATAAAATTGCGACAATAATTTTTTCCCTTCAATTATAAAAGCATCTTAAGTATTTCTAAAAACATATGTTATTAATCCCAGTAAAAATTTATTCACTTTTGACTCTTCCAAATAATTTGATAGAATATGGAAAAATACTGCATACAACTTTAACAGAGCTAGACTGGGCCATTTTATCAAAAAAAAGGCAGGCATATATGTATATAAATATCTCTGCCAGAAAATATGCAAGGGAAGATGGCACTTGGAGCCCGAATAATATTATTAGCGATATATATATATATATATATATATATATATATATATGCACTAATGAATAACATACTTCACAATATATATATAGAATGTAATTTTCGTTACTCCTTGTTCATTCAAACACCATTGCCATTTGCACCAAACACTTAAGAACTTTTAGCCCTACTAAATAATTTTAAATCGTCAAACCTCGCTTATTTTTACTCGTTAAGCCAATTGAATTTTAAAGATGCTTAGTTTTAAATATGCTTATTTAAAAATTTTAAAACTTAATTCTTACGTAAATGGGCATTAGTGACCCACGAGCTAGTATTAAAAAAAATATGAACAAAATTTGACCCACGTCTCAAAAAGGTTCGCCATCCCTGGTATACACCTTTAAATGCATTTAGTAAAAAGCTGCTAATTTGAAATTACAAACAGACACTTCAATTTTATTTATTTGTATAGATAATACTAATAATAACTGCATGCAAAAAAAATTAAAGCGAACAATTTATTAAGAATATGAACACGAACTTAGAAAACGTAAAGTGGTTTATTAAAGTAATGTTTTATTTTTGAATGCAGTAATATTCCGCTTTAGATGCACGGATCACACCTCTTTATACAAATTTATATTCTGTCTACACGTATTAGAACGGATATATATATTTACACCTAATAATTACAATCCTTTAAAAATTAAATAAAATTTTAACTAAGAAAAAATTATCATCGACCCCTAATAGATCTCCGGGTTGCTACAAATCATTTGGAAACCCCATACAAATAAAAAAGAGAGAGAGAGAGAAACCTGGTCTATTTGGACCTCACTGGGGATATCTGATTTATACAAACACATTTTGTCGCCTCCGAGGTTATTTCGTGTGTTTTGAATTTGGTATATTTTATTCCCTCAGAGATTTTCAAGTAACCTTTACCAAAATTGCGAAATTAGTCAATGATTCAAGTATTGATAAGCTCCAAAACGCGGAAGAATCTAAATTCCAGTAATACATTTAAAACTTAAAACTACGTAAACTGATTCTCCGGAGAGTTTTCTCTATTTTTGAAATAAACGAAAATAATACAGTTTGAACATACATTTATTAATATTTATTGTAAAATATAACTTCCATCGTTAAAAGGCATGACCACATCAAAACCGAGTTTCAGCTTTAATAAAAAAGAATGCTGGGTTTATATCGGTGGAACCTTACATGACCAATAGACTATGAGTTTCTCAAACGCAATGATAAACTCAACTTAGCAGTATATTGTCAACAAATAAATTATTTGAGTTATACCCAGAAAAACTCGCCGAATGATTATGTCAATATAAAGGCCAATCAATGCGCAGCACTGTGCAAGGTCTTGTGTTGCTTTGGATATTCGATGTAAAATCGTGCTTCTGTTGCATCCACCGTACTCAACAGATCTTGTATTATTCAATTATCGTCTGCTTCACTTTCTTGAGAATTGTTTGAAGAGAAAATACGAGACAAGTCAATTAAGCACTGTTCGATATTTTCATTTCCAAAAGTGAGTATATTTACTGAAATGTAATTTGCACACGCTATTATCATGCTAGAAAAACATAATACAAGTTCCAATGGAAATTCTATTAATAATTTTTTCTCATTTTTCCCTGAGATATTTACAACTGAATAACATTGCAATAAAATAGCGTGTCACTTTTTACCTTTCTTCTTCATAGGATGGTGAATGCGTTCTTGTACTACGGATTGTCGTACAATACCAACGATTTAGCAGGGAACCCTTACCTGAATTTTTTCATTGCGGGGATCGTCGAGTTGCCCTGCCGTGCTCTCGTCTTCTTCAGCATCAAAAAGTGGGGCCGCAGACCAACAATCGTCTCTTTTATGGCCGTTCTAGGATTGGCTTATGGCGCCATGCTTCTCGTACCCGCAGGTGAATAATTTGAATAAGGCTGCTTACATTAAGTAATTGTATATATGTGTTCGGCGCATTACCGTTAAAGAGAAATTATATATTTTATATACTAGGATTTTTTTAAAACATTAATCTGAGCAGGAATTATATAACCCTGATTTTTTCTCAAAAAAAGTGAAAAACTCATGCAAAGAAAGATTAAGTGATTTTTTTTCTTTTAAAATATGGAATCATCTAAAAAAATTAAAAATTTCTGCACCCTTTACGTACTATACATGTTAATGTTTTCCGAATCGTTAGAATGCAACATTTACTTTTCTAATTCGTTCTTTCCGTTTTTCCTCCGGCTTTCTAAAAATATCACCGATTTTTTTTTTTTTTTTTTACTTTCTCATAATTTGCGTCGGCTGTAAGAGATTAACACAACTAATTTGCTTTTCGAATTCATTTTTGCCTGTTAGTGCTTGAATATTTGACATGGCGTTTTATTAAGATTTCTGTTCACTATGCTCCCAGAGAATTTCTAGCAAGTGCTTAATTTTTGAACAAAATAAAAATTAGATACTATGTAAATCTCTTTTTTAGGAAAAGCACAATAGTGTTCTAATGACAAAACGAAAGTATGACCTCATGAATGAAAATGTAAAACGAGATAAAGTTTTCAAAGAAAAAAATAATAATTTTGAAACCTTCAACAAATTAAAAGGTATGATGTGTTGGAATTATAAAGGCCGTGGAAAACTCCTTAAAGATTTAGAAAGAGACCATGAAACTATCGGAGGGGAGCGGATTAATCAAATTTTGAGATGTTAACAAATATTAAAAAAATCCATTACTATACTATATACCGCCTTGGACTATAATTTTGCATATGTATATATATGAACAATAAAAGCCCAGGTCATCCAGGTTGAAATGTATTTATTTTTATTGGGAATAGATTAAGAAAAACTGAAGTGTGTGTGATTATAGTTTTAAATCAATCCATTCCTTTAAAACATCAAATTCAGACATGTCCATAAAATTTCCGGAACATTGAATTAAGTTTTTACTGTATCTCGGAGAGAGAGAGAGCTATCGGCGGCGGACATCGGCCCGTTGATGTGGTCTGGAAGTTAAGAGAGGGGTGCCAGCTTAGGTGTCGTCCTCGTCACTTTAACATGGTTCAAAATTATGCGGTCTGTCACCAAAAGCCTTCGTGTAACTAAACAGTGTGCGGCGTAAATATTCATTCACTCACACAACGGGCCTCGTAATTTTGAACCTCGGTCAACTGAATCGCGGAAGGAAGACGAAAAGTAAATTAATGTATCAAATTAAATTTTGGAATTTTAATCATGAGGAATCTAATTAAAAACAGGAGCTGTTAACATTTTGTCAATGGTTTCATAGCGAAGTTGAGCTTCAACAATTATATAGAAAACACAAAAATTAATATTCGAAGAAAATATTTTAATGTGCTCTGAATAGAACCATGAAAATGTACGGATTAGGTTAACAAAGTATTTGGTCATAATTTTTCGTGCTTAAGCAAATGAAATTGTAGTAGCATAATTTATTGCACGTGTATAAGCAAACCAAATGCGCACAAATGTAATTTTTTTTTTTTTTTTTTTGCCGATCTACCAATCGGCGATGAGTAAAAAAATACAAGCGGAAGTTGTGGAATTTTTCTTTTTTAACTCCTTAAGGGGTCAATTATTTTGCCCAAAATGTTCCAAAAAAAGTAACATTTTTTTATTGCACATAGCTAAGCCTAATACTAAATAGAATGCTAAAATGAAAGAATTTCATTTTAATTTTAAAATTTACACACTATTTCTTATTTTATAATTGTGGAGCACAACCCCCCTCCCCCTCTACAGTTTGTTTTTAATTAATACACTCTCCATGCTTTGAAGCATGTTTCATACATCTTAAAAGAATTTCTCTCATACTTACAAAAGAATTTCATGTTCGCACTTTTTTTCAAACGAATGAGGATTTTGTGTGCATGTGCATTTATGCATGTACACACAAGTTGAAGCATGATATAATACTCTTACATTGCAAAGGGGATAATATCGGCTTTTTTGGATTATCTTTCTATTTTCCTTTCTTCTCAAGCAACAAATTGCACATTGCTTTGCCGATCCTTGTTCTTTATCGAATCTAAATTCTTGCCTTCAATGAAAAATTCCAGTCTTCACTCCACAAGTAAAATTAAAGATGAGAAATATTTTAGTACCATGGACAAACAAACTGTATCTCTTAAAAACACACTATCACTAATAATCTCACTGTAAGAATTAAAAATATGTGCACAAATCAAAGATAGAAAGAAGAAAAGAAGATAGCTTACGCCAAACCTGTTAAGGTGTTAACAAAATTACAGATAACTTGAATCAAGTTCTGCTATAATTTATTGCTTTGTGTTTCCCAAGTAGAAACAATTCACAAGATTTAACAGCTTTTCAGGAGCAAGGCATACAAAAAACGCGTGGTTGAGACAAAAAGAAAAATACGCAGCAATGTCAAAATCATATTTCTAAGCGTCATTTTATATTCTAATGAAGTGGTTCATAACATAGCATAACTATGAGAAATCAGTACTACGAAGAAACTCTGCGTCGTATTTATAATTTTCGAATTTATTTTTTTCGTTTATATTTACAGATTTATTCAAGCATTATGAAAGAAATATTATTAAGCAAAACCAGTATTGTTGAATCACGATACTTTACCATTGTGTATCAACTCTTTATTCAACTACTTTATTTAACTCTTTTTATCAACTTCTCTCTCATATTCAACTCTTTTCTGATATCTTTCTCCCATTTTATTCAAATCAAATCAAGATATTTTTCTGTTACTGAGCCCTACTGTTCTATTATTATTAAATTAAAATATCGTATTATATCGATCTGTCAGGGAGTGAAACCCTTATGAACATCGTATTTTGTTTTTCTTTATATACTTTTGTGTTGCAGATTTGCCGTGGCTGGGTACGAGCTTCGCGATGTTAGGCAAGTTCTGTGTAACGGGATCCTTTGGATTGTTGTACCTCTATACCACTGAACTCTTTCCCACCGTGGTTCGAAACGTTGCCCTTGGATCTTGTTCCATGTTCGCGCGGATCGGATCCATTCTGGCACCATTCGTACGAGAACTGGTAAGTCATTTTTACATACATGAAAAATAAATTCCACAATTATTCAGCCTTGACAAATTTCATAACAAATGGCAAAATCTTTAGAACACAATAATTAGTATTAAATTTATAAATTCAGGTCTTAATTCAAACACACACAATTTAGTTTTTTCATCAATTTTGTTTAAAATAGCTTTCGATTTCGTTTTAATCGTAGTTCGAAACCACAACTTTGACATAACGCCATTTTACAAATATATTGCAAATGAAAGAAATAGCTCACTTTATTTATAAGGTTCCCAAAAGGCTCTTCTTTTAAGCTTAATCTCAGGCCTATCCCATGGTCACATCCAACACACACAGAAGTCGCCGAGAATGTTTTGTCTTATTTTCCTTGACATTTTTTCGCTTCATATCTTTGACATCTTGGTAGTACAGTTCACCCTGTGTTCTCTGACTTATTATGAATTTTCGGGGGGAAAGTCCACATATAAATGAAAGAAATGCAATTTAACCCAATCAATCCAAGTCTCTTTTAGTTATATTGCTATGGTAGTCTCAAATTATTTATCCTTCGTAAGCTGGAAATTATCTGGACCAACAAAGTTTCCCTCTTTAACTTGACTTCGGATAAATATGGAAACTTTGTGCAGAGATATTTGAAACATTCTCCCTCTGTTTTTTGGAGCAGTTTTAATCAAACTGCTTCATTACACCTAATTTTATATGCAAAAGGGTCATTGTTCAGCTCAACTGCGCTGTTCCGAATCACATTATCGGTGCCTGGCTCAAGTTTTTGTCTTTTCGGCCATTTTGTTTTCACCCAATGTTGAGTCTTATCATGGCTGTTCCACCCATAAATGAATCATGGGAACTTTTATATCCACCTTGTTGAACAAGAAGCATGGAGCTAACTTTCAAATCACTGCAAATGGTCCAACCATGGCTGGCATATTTTGTTTTGCTTAAACGAGAGTCAGATTTTCATATTCCTTTAAATATTCCAAGTGTCTAACTGGTATAAATGCATATTGGCTTCCATGATGAAGAAAGACCGGTTTAAGGCTCTTTAGATGAATCTCTAAACAACTTTCATTCATTTTTATCGTAGGTGATATTAAATTTTATCATCAGTCCAGGTGCATCTGAACAATAGATCAGATATTCATTTTCATCAAAATACTTAAAAAAATCTTTTTCTAGATTTCTGTACCAATATAAAGAGATTCCTATCACCAATAACTTTTTCTTTCAACCTGGGGCCGACAATTCAGCTGTCTTTCGGAAAGGCACAAATATCTAGTCTGATCATTAAGTTCAACCTGAGAGAAGGGGTGAGGTGAATTGGCTCCAAAGAGTTTATATTCGGTATTGGAGCCTTGAACTTGAGGTGAAACTATTGTAGAGAGAAATTGCGAAGTGTCACAGAGTGGTATTCTATATGCTTCATTACATTTGAATGAAGGCTATCCGTGGAGATAAGAAACTCAACCCTGAGAAAAGTTTTTGGTAAATACTCATAAAAATTCAAGTAAAATTGAATTTTTCAAAAAAACCGCGGCGGGATAGAAATTTTTATTATTACTTTTGAAATTCGCCCCAAAATATACCCAAGGTTGAGCTATTATTTCGTCTGTATTTTTTCCATCGCAGGACTGTGTTATTTAACTTCAGTTTCCAAGATATATTTACTTAAAATTAATTTTTAAATTTTCATGTAAGTCTATAGAAATAAATTAAAAGTTGATAAGAGCCTTTATTGATTTTTATAAGATCTTTTTATTGTTTCTTTGTGTAGAAGATATCCGAAAAATCTTTTAACCGAAAAAAAGAGTGGCAATTGACTGAAGGATGAACAATATTTATTTTAGATCCCTTAATCACAATTTATTTGTTTTACCAGGAAAAGAAAACTTCATTTGGTTTTCATTGCGAGACTTCAAAACTTCACAATGAGAAAACTAATGGATACAACACAGGAAAATTCGTTACATTTTCGTACAGCGAATTTTGCTCGTGAGCTTGTGAGTTCTACATATGACACGGTCAACATCAACAAAGGAAAGAAGGTCATAACTTTTGTAAAACTTCTGGTGTTGGTCTTGTCTGCAGTAACAAAAATACTTGCGACGAGGCCTTCGTTGGAATTCTCAGGCATTGACCCCGATTACTTCCTTTTCCTAAAAAATATATATATAGTATATTTAAATTGAGGAGAAGCTTAAATGCCGAGCTATGTGCCATATTGCTGCTTCAAATTATTTTCGATTTCAGTTTTTTTAGAAGAATTTTGAATACGTGACTATACTGAGAGTACACGTTTTTTCATTTTTAAATAATAATTGTTATGTCGCTTTTGCCATTGTAAATGAATTGCAATCCTAAACTAGACATAATAGTCTAAGAGCTAGCAACGTTTTCGAGAGAGAATTTTAGAAAAGCTGATTCTTTAATATATCTTTCTCTACGTCCTTCCGAACAGCGTGCGGGCTATCTGGCTGCCAGTAAACGTTGCGTTTATTAATGCGCATCATACCTTTACAGGAAAAAATATTGATTTTTTAAATTATTTTAGAAAGAAATCTTTCTTTTTCACTAAATTTAAAATGTTATTAACAACATGAATTTATTAATGCCAGACATTTTTGGTGTTGAAAATAATGTGCCAGATGCTATTTTATATTAAAAAAAATAATTAATTTCAAACCATTTTAGAATGTCTGTAATTTTAATATTACTTTATTTATACATAAATAAGTACAAATTTAATTTGCCAGACATTAATTCGGTTGCGTTCTTAATAGCCAGGCCGATTTATTGGTGTAGTATACCGCGGTGTTATGAGAGAGCAGTGATAAAGTAGGTAGGCGCAGACAGACAGAATTACGTTACACTACTTAAAGTATTCGAAAAACTTTATTTTTATGTCTTCGATGATGAGTATAATAAAAAATTAATATTTAAATTATTTAAATAATAATAAATAGTTGATTAAGGGGGTTCACCCATGTGACGTCCTGTTTTTTAAGCATTCTTAGAGAATATTTTTTTTTCACGACCAGTAAAAAGATAGAACTTTAGATTTTTCATCATTTGTTTATATGTATTTTAAGAGTATGTATATACACGTTTAGCTAGAAATATCCAACAGAACGTGAGTTATAGCACTCTGAACACACCCTCCTCGAAAAAATGAACACTCACTTCCTCCACGATTCCAGCTGATTGACTTATTTTAAATAAAAAAGCACTAACGGCGTTTTAATCTATAAGCTTAAAGGCATAGAATGGACTATACTCAATTGAAAATGTCAATAATTGGACTTTTGGTAGAACTCTGAAGAAAAAGTTTCGAATTTCATGGGGTTTTTTGTTATGTTTTTATTTAAAAAATAGAAATATTTTGAATTTTTAAATGATCGTAGTTCATTTTGTACCTATATATGTGTCGAGTCTACCCTATAAATTTGAAGTTTTTCGGTCAAACCGTTCTTGAGATATGATGGAGGAAAGTTTGAAAAACACAGTTTTGAGAAAAACGTGTTTAAAGAGTTTCAAGTCTGATTAAAACACAATGAAAATTTTAGCTTAGCGCTAGGAGCAGCTGCTTTCATAACACCTGCTTCTTTAAATTAGTAATTATATTAAATATTTTATTTTGGACTTTTCGATGTGCTCGCGCCTTCCACGTAGGCACACTCCACAGAATGAGAAACGCTGGGTTAGAACATAAATATTTTTTTCACATGCACGTGTCTTTTTTTTAAAATTTACATTTTCAGAAAAACTAGACAATTGTTTATATTATGGTAAGATATCCCCGACGCAAACGATTTCGGTTTTATAGGTTTGTAAATTAATATTTTCGTCGTCAGATCTAGAAATGGGTTCTGGAATTAGTTGCCAAATCTGGAAATGCTATATGGAATTAGTCGCCAAATCTGGAATAGGTATATAGTCTAACTGTGTGATTATTTTAATCTTCGTGAAAGCACCATAATGGCTAATAAAATGAAATGTGTTTTTTGCAATGGCCAAAATGAAAAAATAATAACTTTTGTAGAAGAAAAGTTGAAAAAATGTAAAGAAGTTTTATGTGTTCGTGTTAATTTTAACTTAAAATATAACAACATTAAGTTACCAAAGGAAATTAATACTACCGATGGATATCACAGACGATGTTACAGTTCTTTTACAGCCTTAATGGCTAAATATCGTAATATATGTGACAATAATTCTATTTCATTAACAAATCTTCCTATTTCATCGAGTTCTACGCCGTTATTGCCGGATACTCCAGTGGCTGAACGTGCGACAGTGTTTCATAGCGTTGAAACTTCCAATTTATCAATTACAGACCTTCCTAGTGCATCTAGTTCTACAATGTTATTGCCAAATTCTCGAGTAGGTGTGAGTGAAACAGTTGTATTTGATTATAGGAGCTCGAGTTTAGCAGAAGACATTCCTAGCACATCAAATTCTACTGCGCTTTTACCAAATGCTCTAATTGATGTGAGTGTGAGTGAAGATCGCGAATCAAGAAACACAAGTGTTGATAACAAAAGAATTTGCTTTTTCTGTGAAAAGATCGAAAGCAAATTAAAGGAAAACAACAAAGTTTACATTCTTCCTATGATGCCAAAGTATATGACAAAATAACAGAATGGGTTACAAAATTCCAAAATCAAGAGTTATTACAAACAATTAATAATCTAAAAAACTCAAATGCTCCAATTTTTTATCACCATTCGTGTGAAGTGGGATATTTCAATGACTACAAAAAAGTTACTGCTGATACTGCATGCACTTCCTGGCATAGTGTACGAGATATTCTTAAGAATATTTTTGATAAAATTGTGTCAATTATTGAAGAAGATGTAGTTAAAATAAGAAATTATTTGTTATTAGCTTCCCTTTGTGACATATATAATAACGAATTACAAGAAGAGTTAATACATCAACCTCAAGCAGATGTAAGTTTAATGACAAATCATCATCTTGAAAAAAAATAGTAAAACAATTCAAGCAAATTAAGATTGTAATGGAAACGAAAAGAAAAGTTATTATGCATAAAAATAGTAACCTATTGAAACAAGAAGATCTGAAAACACTTGAAAAGGATGATCTTATTGATAAAGTTGCACTCATTCTACGAAGTACTATTTTAAAAATGGATAAAACAACATTACCTGCCGTAATGAAGATGGAAGATTTGATTAATGGTGAGTGTACCATTCCAGAAAAACTAGATCGCTTTTTCAAAGTATTAATTGGAGGTAAAGATATTCGTCGCAGAGATGGAGTCAATTGTCATAGATTAAGCAATTCATTGGCTTCTGATGCTATTTATTGTGTAAGTAATGGTATTGTTAAGCCATTAAAGCACATAACTCTGGGTATGACCGTGAAAAGTCTTACAAGTAGTCGAAAAATAATTAATATTTTAAATCGACTTGGACATTGTTGTAACTACAATATGCTGGAAGAACTGGAAACTGAAGCTACGATCTCATCTGTAAACCGTTCTCAAATTTGTCCTCCTGACATCATTTAGAGTCCGTCATTATGCACAGGTGTAGCATTCGATAATTTTGATAGATACGTTGATACTTTAACTGGAAAGGACACTTTACATGACACCATAGGAATAATTTACCAAAATGTAAGTGATGATTATGATATTGAATTAAATTCAAGTAATATAAGTGGAAATCTTGATATACCGCTACCACCAACAAAAAGAAGACGGATTTTTAACGAGGAAACTCCAGAACTACCGTCGTTTAGTCATCGATTGCTAATGTTAGAAAATTTAACACCAGTTGAAGACAATGAACCAACTCTGCCTGCAAATTTACCTTTGATAGAAACAATAGATCTGTTATATTTACTTTCACACTTCTTGCATGTGCCAAATACTCCAATGTGGACAGGTTTTAATTCTAAAATCATTAAAGATACTAGTCCCAAACAAAAAGTATCTTATCTTACAACTATTAATTTTTCACCAAAAAATGTAGCGGTAGTTAAACATACATGGAACAGGCCAAATTGTTGGAAAGGAATGTAATCAAACATACGTGCAAGTTACTTATGACCTGGCGATAGCTAAAATAGCATATAAAATCCAATCAACGTCAAAGCCACAATTCAATATCTTTTCATCCATCTTGGTTCATTCCATTTAATGTGATGGCTTTCTTTAAAGCCATAGGAGTTTTTATAAATGAGTGTGGTCTATCTCATATGATGATTGAGAGTAATATTATTGCTTCTGGATCAGTGAACGGTATAATTGAAGGTAAACATTTTAATCGTTGCAAACGTCTGCACCCGTTGATGGCGCTTGGCTTGCAAATGTTACATTTTAATCAATTTTCGAAGATGGACAATACTGAATACAATTTCCTGAAGGAACAAGTTATGGACGATCTCCTTCATTATCAGGAAGTTACAGAGATTCTCATTCATCTATCACAATAGAATTACATAATAATGTATTATCGAGAGTATTATCTGCATATCAAAAATTCGTAGAAGAAACAAGACAAGGTGAGCATGGCAAAACGGCTCAATTCTATTTGATTTACATCCAACTCATAAATTATTATATTACCCTGTCAAGAAGCATACGCATGGGAGATTTTGAAATGTTCAAATATGTTATTCCAAAAATAACCAATTTATTTTTCGCAGTAAATCAACCGAACTATGCTCGATGGTGTGTTAAATATTTAGACAATTTAAATAAAGTAGATGGAACACATCCTGGACTAAAAAATGATTTCATGAATGGATATTTTGGAATAAAAAGAACCGACAAAACATTCTTGAGAATACCAATTGATCTTACACTGGAGCAGACTATTAATGCCGAAGCGCTAGACGTCTCAGTGGTATTGCACATTTTACTAACTCCATAGCTGCCCGTCAACTCTGAACCAAAAGTCACAGCATTATAGCAGCTATAATCTCCCACGTTCTCGATGTTTGTGGATTAAAGCAATTACAAGACGTGTTTGCGGATTTGCAACCAAATCGAATCAAAATTTATGCAAACAAATCGCTGATTTCATTGAAATTTTGAGAAGAATATTAATCCATTTGATGAAAGTTTAGACAAAGATAGTTTATATAACATTGCAACTGCCAAGCCTGTACCTCAAAATGTAGCGAACTTTTTGCTGAACATTGAGAAAAATGGTGAAGATTTACGGAAAACAGTTTATTACTGAATGTGCTGGAGATCAGGACAGATTTGATAAGCCAATAAAAAAATCAAGTGCTTAATTTTGCTGGTGCTCCAAAGAAGAAGAAAAATGACTCTTGGTAACAAAGTTATTGAGCTAAAAATGCAACGAGATCTGTTTGGTCGACTCTTAGGTATATTCTATGACCAACAAAGTCGATATTGAAAAAGTACTGGAATTTCCACTAACGCCGATACCAACATCGATGTGTCATGGAGATGGTAGTATTTGTAAAACAGATAAAGCACAATAAATTAAAGTTTTCGAGAAAAAAGTTAGCAAGGCCAATCAGCAATCCTTATTTTTTGATATTAGCATTTTAGACGGTTTCTTCATGCTACACCTCATGAAAGAAGTACCTCAAACTTTCGATGGAATATCAAAAAAATTCCTTAGAATGATTTCACAGTTTAAATCATCTCGCATTGACGTTGTGTTTGATCGGTATTTAACACCTTCAACAAAAGATTGTGAGCGTTTTGTCGCAACGAAACAACCAGTACAAATTCCATTGGACCTAATCAAATTCGGTCTCATAATTTTGCTGGCGGACTCAAAAATACTCAGTTCAAGGAAGCTCTCGTAAAATTTTTGATTGATCATTGGGCTAACGATAACATGTTTCCTTTTATTTGGAATAAAACTATTTATCTAAGCTTCGATAAGTGCTATTCGTATCGTGTTGTAAATAACCAAGTTATTAGAAATATTGAAGAATCATTATCATGTGAAGAACATGAAGAAGCTGATACTCGAATTATATATCATATTTGCCAGATAAGCGTTGACGCTCAAGTTGTTGTACGCTGCTCAGACACCGATATTCTGATTATACTTCTGGGAATATGGATCATATGAATGCATCCTTGAAGCTTTGAATCCAATGGGGCGTAGGAAACTATGAACGTCTTATAAGCATCAATGATTTATACCAAAGTCTTGTATTTCTTTATCGAAAGCTCTACCATGTTTCCACCAATAACAGGGTGCGATTATACCCCAGAATTTTTTCGGAAAGGTAAACTAAGACCCTTCAAACTGCTGGAAAAATCTGTCGAGTATCAGTTAGCATGTCAGGAGATTATAACTGACAATGAAGATAAACTTGAACGTACATTTGCCACATTGGAAAAATTTATATGTCACATGTATGGGGTGCCTAACTCTTCAAATGTTAATGATGTCCGCTTCTATCTATTTTCAAAAGCGTATCAATAAAAAAAACCTGATGATAATTTCGAAAAGAAATGTCGAAGTTTCGATTCATCCAGCTTACCACCATGCAAAGCTGAATTATATCAGCAGTTATTGCGAGTGCGGTATGTGACAAAGTTTTGGAGAAATGCTCATTTAAAAAATCCATCATCTTATCGCCGTTAGCTTCCGGTGGATCATCAATGATGATAAATATGATTTCGTTTGGTTTGCGTGGGAGCAGTTTCCATCATCAGTGGCTGACATTATCATAAAAAGTAAAGTATTATTATAATATAATAAATCAAAAGAGTAAATATTATTTAGATCATGATAATCTAATAATGATTTTTTTTTGTTGCTCAGAACCAACACTACTAGAAAACCAAAAC
>BMAO01022454.1:0-28760 GCA_019973975.1 Trichonephila clavata | reverse complement strand
AAAATGACATTGAAACTATTTTTATATAAATACAAAACTTTTTTTCTAATGTCTTAAGATAACCTATAACATGTAGATTTTTAAATATTAATTTTAAGATATATTTTTATATCTGTGTGTTGTGGAATGAGTTTCTTCAGAAACACCTCACAGTTTTAAGGTTCCTTAGATTGATAAAAAGTTTAAGACACTGTACTACATTAATGAAATATATTTCCTAGAACTTCTAACTGAGGGAAGCTACACAAATTAGTCGTTCGATTCTCTTGTACTGCCTTTTGGAATATATAAGTTTACAAATTTAGGATAAATCCAGAAAATACAGACAGAATAATTGCATAAAAAAAATAGGGATAAACTTGAAATATTGCTTTAATGTAATTAAAAATAGTATGTTTTAAAATTAATTTAAAATATATTAGGAGGCATCATTATCTTCTTGCAATATGCAAAGCATTATAGCTTTCTGAGGTGTTCAAACAAATTTCTTTCATTCGACTGTTTATTAGAGACAGCTTAATCACTCATAAAAGGCATGAAAATAGCAGTGATACTAAATTAAAATATTTAATGAAGATATATTAAAATGCGGAAGAAAAAAATATTAACACTTGATAAAAAAAACTTATGGATTGAACCTGGGATTCATTATTTCATCAGCATTTTTGTTTTCCATTGCATAATATGAATCTACCATATAATAAAAAAAAAGTGTTTGTCATATGCCCTCCACATATATTTTATCTAAAAAAGCAGAATTAACATAAATATGAAAATATATAATTAGAAGAAATACATTTCACTTCACTTGAAATTACAGAAAGCTATTCCAGAAACACCTTTTATTGATTTGTAACATTTCAGTACTTAAAAATACAACTTTAGGAGTGATTCAAACATAACATTTCCTTAAATAGAAGGAAAGAAACATGACATTTCCCTTTGAAATATATTTTAACAGCCAAAATTTTAAAAACATTCAGGATAAGGATTATATTTTTTCATTACAGTCCAGCTTCTCACAATTCTCCGATGTCTTCAAATTACTTTTTCTCCCTCTTCTGAATCAGAATTCAAACCATATGAATTATAAATAAAACACATCAAACCTACAATAAATGTGTGATACTTAGTTTTAAATTTTGAAATTAATGACATTAAAATTGTTTCACCTGAAATAAAAAGCAATCCAAAAATAAAATCAAGCTGAAGGTAAGGAAAAACGATTTTTTGATGAAGTCACAATTTTAAATAAAAATTACTATTCAGCACTAGAATATGTAGAAATTCACCTTTTGAGCTACGAAGCACTTTCTGCAGAGTATTAAAAATTATTCCAGGGCATGTTTATGCATGGGGAATAACAAAACTATTTATAAACTTGCTTGATGAAATTCCTGTATTCAGTATGCCACTCCAGATATATATATTAGGAGCCTTCCTCTTTCAAGTGGGATATATGAATAAACCACTCTTAAAAAACATTCTTTCAAGTGGAAAATATGCTTATATATTAACAGCGTTTTTCAACATGTGTTCATAATAGATTAATGAGATATATTTCAAAACAATTCCTTCCCGAGGGAAGCTACACAAACTATGCATTCTATTTACTTGTACTGTTTTGGGAATACACATAAGCTTACACACACACAAATTTAGGACAAATCTAAAAATAATGACAAGAAAAGGAGAGATGAATTTCAAATACCTTGCTTCAATTTAATTAAACATGTTATATCTCCAAATTATTTATTCAAAAATTCTAAGGCATTATTATCCTGTGGTATTCTGCAATGCATGATAAGTTTTTGATCTGGACAAACAACTTTCTTCTGCCCAGAATGGTAATTGGGGACAATTTAATAACTTATAAAACACTTGAAAATAGTGGTGAAATGATTTTAATGAGTTTAAAAATTTTCATATATTATATTCTGTAAACAAACCCTCAGTAAATGGGGCTTTTTTAATGAAAGGCAGAAAAAAATATAAAACCCTGATAAAAATTTTGAATTTAAAGTGCTATTCATGGGTAATATTTTTTCGTCAGCACTAAATATGAATATGATGCTACAGTTAAAAAGAATTTTAGAAATGCACCTGCCAAATATTTTATCTAATAGAGGAGAATTATCAGAAATATGTGAGTTTATATAATTTAGGAGAAATTCATTTCAAATCTAGTGGTTATGGTTACAAACTCATGGCAAGCGTGTCATCAGTTCAACATTTAGTGCCACTGAACACCCGCCGTGTAGAGGGCTGATGCAAGTTAAACCTACAGTGGCTCAAAGTCCTCTCATTGGAGTGGTGTGGTAGTTTGGAGATGGTGTGCCAGCTCAGGTGGCATCAAAGTCACTTGACCAAGGTACAAAATTACCAGGTGAGATTTTCATTACCCTTCCATGAATCACAGTAGTCTGATGCATCAAATTACTTCCTCCCGGTTCGATGCATATTCCAGATATTTTAATTATGTATAAAAATACATCAAAATAACACTGATACAATATGTTACACATTTTCTAATTTATAAATGCATTTTTATGCTAAGTATTTTCACCCCCAGAAATTATCTCTATGAAAAACCAATCAAGATAAAGGGCAAAACATAATTTGTTGGTTATAGCTAAATTTAAAATAAAAATTATTATTCAACACATGCATCTTCAAACATGTATCTATTATTTAACATTTAATGTGGATTGTTTAAAATTCAAAAACTCTTCATCAAAGGCATGTTAATTTAAACAGAATTAAAATATTTCACTCACTTGATAAAATTTCTGAGTTCCACATGCAATTCCAGCAAACTTATTTCTTTAAACGGGATCATTTGGACAGTAACATTCTGAAAGAAAAATATATTTTTAACCTTTATTTAACATATAATTATAATAAATGTCGATTCATAAATTAGATGAAATACAATAAAAACACATGCACTTCAGGGAAGCTATACAACTAAAATGCTTTCTAGTGACTTGCGTTGTTTGGGGGGAAACACATTATCCCCACCTTCTAAAAGTCTCCCATATACCTTTGATCCTAATTACTGTAATTAATAAAGCAATGACACATCACATCTAAACACAAACTTCTGAGGAATCTTAAAATCATTTGCTTTCAATATTCCTGCTACAAGGTTAAACTCCTTTGAATACACATACATAATTATATATAACAACCCTCTTTTCAATTAAATTATATTTTTTCTTCCTCCTGGTGTGGGGGGAGGGGGCAAGTTTAAAACTAATTTTTTTTTTTTTTTTGCTCATTCCATTTCTAATTAATGTGTTCTTTCAATAATGCATGAAAACTTCCTTTTATATATATTAAAAGTCCTTCTGAAAAAAAGAAATGCTTTACTAACTGTGTTTTTTTTTAAATATGCACAGAAGCTTGTCAAAATATTAAAATTCTTAACACACCTACAAACCTTTAGAAACTCAGCAAAGAGCTTCCTATTAAAGCAGTAAATTATGAATAAATAACAAGTCCTCAAAAACATCAGCTATATCTTTCACAACTGTTCAAAAACAGATCCCATTCTTTTTGTGCATTACATTTTTCAATTTCCAAATTGTTACAATTCTCCCACTCATATCTTCTTAATTACTTTTTATAAATACTTATGTGTTTACAGCAATTCTCAAATGAAAACTTTTCACTCATTTTTTTAAACGAATCAAAACACAGATGATAATTCAAGATATTCTTTTACGGTTGAATAACTAATCCTTTTTTTACTTTTACTGAGGGAACACATTAGGTTTCTTTGTATTTTATGTTAATTATGAATGCTTTGTTGACAAGTTTAGTTTTTCACATCAAGTTATCAGTCTAAAGGAAGGACAGAACACCCTTTTATACTCATTGGAATTTCTATGTAAAAAATAAATTACAAATGAAAGATACTTTTTAAGTTATAATTCTTACAACAAGGTTTTTAATACACATTCCCATCAATATTTTGCTAATATTTCTTATCATATTCTTTAGAATAATTTGATGAATCATATGACGGAAAAATTAGAAACGGCATAACACAAAATCTTTAAACTAGAGAAGGAAAACAATGTACATCAATAGAAATTTTTTGAGAGAGAAATATAATCACATTTCATGATATATTTTATAGGAGTGTAATCAAAAACAAGGTGTATGATCCTCAAAAATACAGACAAAATTAAATACCAAAGCAGGTAATTCAAAATATGTTTCAGAACATGTAAGGGGAAAAAAATTGAAAACAAATAAAAATTTAACATACATGTTGAACCATTCCAGGGGTTTAATTAATAAGAGAATCATATTTAGATGTTTTTTTCATAGGGTGAAATATTTCAACACAGGGAGAGACAGTTATATATTTCACATTTCATTAATTTTGAAAAGCCCAGTTTTTAAAAATTCTCACAGCTTATTAAATTTCCAGTGGTATGCTAATGGGAATGTATAATACCTTTATTAATCAATGTGGCAATGAGTTTTAGAACATGTTGAGTAATGCTAGAAAGAAGAGACATAACTCAACAGAAATTATGGCTGTATTAAATGAAAATAAGATAAATTGAAAGACATAAAATATTTCATAAAAACCTGTCAGATGCATAGAACTAGACATGATAAACTTTATGGAATTTCAGTTTTATCAAAAGATGAAAATTCTTAAATACAAAAGAAGAAATGCATGTCTTTTTTAACATTTTCTTATCTAACAGGAACAAATGTTTTGGATGAAACAAAAACTTCCCCAACGCTTAGCATATTCCTTTACACTATTTTTTTTTTATTGTCAATGTTTGATTTGTCACAGTAAAGCAAATTTCTAATATTAAAGAACAATTAAATACGTCAACATGATCACAAATCTGTTTCTGATAAACTCAGAGTAATATTACATAAAAACTGTTAACACTGAACTGCTCAATGAGATGGAAGGAGACATTGAAGGGCCATCGAAATCTATAGGAAACAAATACAGGAACAAAAAGGAAGATAATTAGTGAGTAGTATTTGAAATTGATTTAAAGAGACTTTATAGAAATATGTACAACTGAATATCACATGTATTTAAAGAAACCGAATCAAATATATAAGGAATTGTCACAATAATAATGCACTGTTTAAAAAAATCTGTACTTTTTCTGCAACTCAAATTTTACAATCTCTTTACTTCCTTTTCTTTCAACCAATAAGAATATAAATGACATTTCCCGAAATCCTTTTAGGGTTCAAACACAAATGCCATTTTTTAAGCATTATCTAGAAATACATTATTATGATTGATTTATATCATAAGTTAATTATAAAAAAGCATTGTTGCTAAGAACAATTAAGTTTTCTACCATCAAATTATCAATCCAAAACACACATTTTTATACTCCTTTGAATTTTAAAGCAAACAATAAAAACAACAAATAGAAGATGTTTCAAAATGGTATTTTTATTTACTCACACATACTTAAACAGTTCCAGTTAGAGTGAAAGAGTTTTTCAGGACAGGAAAGGTAGTAATTGTTCATCTGCACCTCACATTTCCTCTGAGAAACGGTTGCAAAGCTAAAATGGAAACATTTTGGTGTGTTAAGTACAGGCTTGGAAAAACTCAATGTAATATGTATAAAGCAAGACAACTTTACTTTAGAGAATTTTCGGATATGGAAAATTTAAAACTTCATGAACATACCAAAGTGCATATGATTGGAGAACAAAGAATAAGAATACAAAAGGTTTAAACATCTTAAAGATTAATCATTCTTTTTCCATAATTATACATTGTAATTAAATAACATTTTTTATAATTCCCAAATTCAGAGAAACCCATTAAAATGCCTTTTCACGTTAGAAGTAGAGACAAAATGTTTAATGAAATATTGAAAAATAATAAGAATTTTCACATATCTATAAACAAAAAAATAAAACCATTAACTTTAAAGTTCATGTTTTCACATAAATATATTAATTAAATTTTAGAATACACCACCTATCATCACATGAAGATCAGGTAAAACCCAAACCAAACCACGCAATAATGTTTTTTAGGAAAATGACTGTCAAAAGTGTCTGAAGCATATAGCAAAATTCAACACCTCTTCTGAAATACAGTACAGGCAAGCATGCAATTTCCCCATGAAGTACTTTTATCCATCCTCTATTTTTCCCTTAGCAGGACACTAAATGTTTATCTTTCCAATTTTTTAAATAACTCTTAATTCAGAAAGAGTACAGTGATGTGATCAGAAATGCATGCTGATTGAGAAAGAGCATGAGTTTCTAGCAATATCTCATTGAAAAGAATTCCCCATAGGGACAAATATTAAAATTTTCTCAGGAAACTGAAAAAAGAAAACATTGTTTAAAACTAATACAATCTTTCAGACAAGATATATACATACTAAATTGCTTCAGCAATAGCAAAATTTGTGAATAAATCGTATCTCAGTGCACTTAAATCATACAATACATGGTTGTAAAACCTACTTTTAAAAGTAGAGCTACTCTTCCCCTTCCAGTAAATAAAAAATATTTATAAAAGAATGAAATAATTTATAATGAAACAAGGGACAAAACTATGAATATCAATTTTCTGCTATTACGTAATCAATTTTTTTTCCCCTAAAAAAAAAACGGATTATATTTTTAATTATTCTAAAAAGTCTGTCTAGTTTCTCAGGCAGGAAAACCATTTTTCTTACTCTATATTTCGTATTCAAGATTTTTTAAGATATAAAACCCATTACTAGAGTGGTGAGAATATGTTATTAAGCTTTAAAACCCAAATAAGTGAACAACTACATTTTTTTTGATTAAACATAAACTCGCAAAAATAGAAAACCACATAAACAGAAATAATTAGAAAAGCAAGAATAATATTGTTGAAATTGAAATTTGGAATAAAAATTAATATTTGCCACAGCATCATTGATTTTAATGTGGATTCTTTTTGAAATTCCTAAACTTTTTTTTAAAGGCTTGTTTGTATATAAGGATAAAAATATTAAATATGCACATCATAAAAACTTTAAATTCAATACACAATTCCACATGATTATTAGTACCTTCTAGGGGTAGTATGAATAAACCCTTCTCTTGGAAAAAAATGTATTCCTCAATTTCCCTTATACTATGCATTTATAATTTTAAAAAAAGAGAGATTTAATGAGTATGTTAATGCACAAAATTAAAAGCCTTATATTTCCAAGCAATTCTAGTTGGCAGAAACAGTACAAAAAACACATTCTATTTACTTGTATTGTGCATTGGCAGTACATAAGCTTAGAGATTTTGGATGTATTCAGATAATAAAGACAGAATGACCAAAAAAATAGGGATGAACTTGGAATATCTTGCTTCAGTTTAACTAAATGTAGTACATTTTGGAATTTATATTAGAAAAAATTATGGGATATTATTATCTTCTGGTATTGTGCAATGCATTTTAGCTTTTTGACATGGTCAAGCTACTTTCTTGTGTTCAGAAGGGCTATAACTTAATTAGTAAAATGCATGAATATAGTGGTGAAATGATGTTAAAATATGGGAGAAAAATATAAACTCTGGATAAAAAGTTTTGATTTAAACCTGGGATTCCTCATTTCATCAGCAACATTTTTGCAGAGCATAACAAAAATACTATTTTGCATTTAAAAAAGTGTTTGGCAAATGCCCTTTACACATATTTTGTCTAAAAAAGCACAATTACCACAAATGCAAAAAAATATAATTTAGAAAAAAATACATTTCTTTTCACCTGCAATTGAGGGAAACAATCCAAGAAACACCTTTTATTGATTTGTAATGCCTCAAGGATACAAATTTAGAAGTAAAAAGGCTACAAAAATTAAATATAAAAACAAATGTGAAATGCAAAGATGGGTAATTTCAATAGACCTAGAATTTGACAGTTTGTGTAAGAGAAAATGAAAACACATATCCCACTTACTAATTACAATGTATGTGTATCGCAAACTAATATTAAAAAATGACATTGAAACTATTTTATAATAAATACAACACTTTTTTCTAATTGTCTTAAGATACCTATAACTTGTAGATTTTTTTAAATATTATTTTAAGATATATTTTTATATTTGTGTGTGTGTGGAATGAGTTTCTTCAGAAACACCTCACAGTTTTAAGGTTCCTTAGATTGATAAAAGTTTGAAGACCACTGTACTACATTAATGAAATATATTTCCTAGAACTTCTAACTGAGGGAAGCTACACAAATTAGTCGTTCGATTCTCTTGTACTGCCTTTTGGAATATATAAGTTTACAAATTTAGGATAAATACAGACAGAATAATTGCATAAAAAAAATAGGGATAAACTTGAAATATCTTGCTTTAATGTAATTAAAAATAGTATGTTTTAAAATTAATTATAAATATATTAGGAGGCATCATTATCTTCTTGCAATATGCAAAGCATTATAGCTTTCTGAGGTGTTCAAACAAATTTCTTTCATTCGACTGTTTATTAGAGACAGCTTAATCACTCATAAAAGGCATGAAAATAGCAGTGATACTAAATTTAAAATATTTAATGAAGATATATTAAAATGCGGAAGAAAAAAATATTAACACTTGATAAAAAAAAACTTATGGATTGAACCTGGGATTCATTATTTCATCAGCATTTTTGTTTTCCATTGCATAATATGAATGCTACCATATAATAAAAAAAAGTGTTTGTCATATGCCCTCCACATATATTTTATCTAAAAAAGCAGAATTAACATAAATATGAAAATATATAATTAGAAGAAATACATTTCACTTCACTTGAAATTACAGAAAGCTATTCCAGAAACACCTTTTATTGATTTGTAACATTTCAGTACTTAAAAATACAACTTTAGGAGTGATTCAAACATAACATTTCCTTAAATAGAAGGAAAGAAACATGACATTTCCCTTTGAAATATATTTTAACAGCCAAAATTTTAAAAACATTCAGGATAAGGATTATATTTTTTCATTACAGTCCAGCTTCTCACAATTCTCCGATGTCTTCAAATTACTTTTTCTCCCTCTTCTGAATCAGAATTCAAACCATATGAATTATAAATAAAACACATCAAACCTACAATAAATGTGTGATACTTAGTTTTAAATTTTGAAATTAATGACATTAAAATTGTTTCACCTGAAATAAAAAGCAATCCAAAAATAAAATCAAGCTGAAGGTAAGGAAAAACGATTTTTTGATGAAGTCACAATTTTAAATAAAAATTACTATTCAGCACTAGAATATGTAGAAATTCACCTTTTGAGCTACGAAGCACTTTCTGCAGAGTATTAAAAATTATTCCAGGGCATGTTTATGCATGGGGAATAACAAAACTATTTATAAACTTGCTTGATGAAATTCCTGTATTCAGTATGCCACTCCAGATATATATATTAGGAGCCTTCCTCTTTCAAGTGGGATATATGAATAAACCACTCTTAAAAAACATTCTTTCAAGTGGAAAATATGCTTATATATTAACAGCGTTTTTCAACATGTGTTCATAATAGATTAATGAGATATATTTCAAAACAATTCCTTCCCGAGGGAAGCTACACAAACTATGCATTCTATTTACTTGTACTGTTTTGGGAATACACATAAGCTTACACACACACAAATTTAGGACAAATCTAAAAATAATGACAAGAAAAGGAGAGATGAATTTCAAATACCTTGCTTCAATTTAATTAAACATGTTATATCTCCAAATTATTTATTCAAAAATTCTAAGGCATTATTATCCTGTGGTATTCTGCAATGCATGATAAGTTTTTGATCTGGACAAACAACTTTCTTCTGCCCAGAATGGTAATTGGGGACAATTTAATAACTTATAAAACACTTGAAAATAGTGGTGAAATGATTTTAATGAGTTTAAAAATTTTCATATATTATATTCTGTAAACAAACCCTCAGTAAATGGGGCTTTTTTAATGAAAGGCAGAAAAAAATATAAAACCCTGATAAAAATTTTGAATTTAAAGTGCTATTCATGGGTAATATTTTTTCGTCAGCACTAAATATGAATATGATGCTACAGTTAAAAAGAATTTTAGAAATGCACCTGCCAAATATTTTATCTAATAGAGGAGAATTATCAGAAATATGTGAGTTTATATAATTTAGGAGAAATTCATTTCAAATCTAGTGGTTATGGTTACAAACTCATGGCAAGCGTGTCATCAGTTCAACATTTAGTGCCACTGAACACCCGCCGTGTAGACTACAGTGGCTCAAAGTCCTCTCATTGGAGTGGTGTGGTAGTTTGGAGATGGTGTGCCAGCTCAGGTGGCATCAAAGTCACTTGACCAAGGTACAAAATTACCAGGTGAGATTTTCATTACCCTTCCATGAATCACAGTAGTCTGATGCATCAAATTACTTCCTCCCGGTTCGATGCATATTCCAGATATTTTAATTATGTATAAAAATACATCAAAATAACACTGATACAATATGTTACACATTTTCTAATTTATAAATGCATTTTTATGCTAAGTATTTTCACCCCCAGAAATTATCTATATGAAAAACCAATCAAGATAAAGGGCAAAACATAATTTGTTGGTTATAGCTAAATTTAAAATAAAAATTATTATTCAACACATGCATCTTCAAACATGTATCTATTATTTAACATTTAATGTGGATTGTTTAAAATTCAAAAACTCTTCATCAAAGGCATGTTAATTTAAACAGAATTAAAATATTTCACTCACTTGATAAAATTTCTGAGTTCCACATGCAATTCCAGCAAACTTATTTCTTTAAACGGGATCATTTGGACAGTAACATTCTGAAAGAAAAATATATTTTTAACCTTTATTTAACATATAATTATAATAAATGTCGATTCATAAATTAGATGAAATACAATAAAAACACATGCACTTCAGGGAAGCTATACAACTAAAATGCTTTCTAGTGACTTGCGTTGTTTGGGGGGAAACACATTATCCCCACCTTCTAAAAGTCTCCCATATACCTTTGATCCTAATTACTGTAATTAATAAAGCAATGACACATCACATCTAAACACAAACTTCTGAGGAATCTTAAAATCATTTGCTTTCAATATTCCTGCTACAAGGTTAAACTCCTTTGAATACACATACATAATTATATATAACAACCCTCTTTTCAATTAAATTATATTTTTTCTTCCTCCTGGTGTGGGGGGAGGGGGCAAGTTTAAAACTAATTTTTTTTTTTTTTTTGCTCATTCCATTTCTAATTAATGTGTTCTTTCAATAATGCATGAAAACTTCCTTTTATATATATTAAAAGTCCTTCTGAAAAAAAGAAATGCTTTACTAACTGTGTTTTTTTTTAAATATGCACAGAAGCTTGTCAAAATATTAAAATTCTTAACACACCTACAAACCTTTAGAAACTCAGCAAAGAGCTTCCTATTAAAGCAGTAAATTATGAATAAATAACAAGTCCTCAAAAACATCAGCTATATCTTTCACAACTGTTCAAAAACAGATCCCATTCTTTTTGTGCATTACATTTTTCAATTTCCAAATTGTTACAATTCTCCCACTCATATCTTCTTAATTACTTTTTATAAATACTTATGTGTTTACAGCAATTCTCAAATGAAAACTTTTCACTCATTTTTTTAAACGAATCAAAACACAGATGACAATTCAAGATACTCTTTTACAGTTGAATAACTAATCCTTTTTTTACTTTTACTGAGGGAACACATTAGGTTTCTTTGTATTTTATGTTAATTATGAATGCTTTGTTGACAAGTTTAGTTTTTCACATCAAGTTATCAGTCTAAAGGAAGGACAGAACACCCTTTTATACTCATTGGAATTTCTATGTAAAAAATAAATTACAAATGAAAGATACTTTTTAAGTTATAATTCTTACAACAAGGTTTTTAATACACATTCCCATCAATATTTTGCTAATATTTCTTATCATATTCTTTAGAATAATTTGATGAATCATATGACGGAAAAATTAGAAACGGGCATAACACAAAATCTTTAAACTAGAGAAGGAAAACAATGTACATCAATAGAAATTTTTTGAGAGAGAAATATAATCACATTTCATGATATATTTTATAGGAGTGTAATCAAAAACAAGGTGTATGATCCTCACAAATACAGACAAATTAAATACCAAAGCAGGTAATTCAAAATATGTTTCAGAACATGTAAGGGGGAAAAAATTGAAAACAAATAAAAATTTAACATACATGTTGAACCATTCCAGGGGTTTAATTAATAAGAGAATCATATTTAGATGTTTTTTTTCATAGGGTGAAATATTTCAACACAGGGAGAGACAGTTATATATTTCACATTTCATTAATTTTGAAAAGCCCAGTTTTTAAAAATTCTCACAGCTTATTAAATTTCCAGTGGTATGCTAATGGGAATGTATAATACCTTTATTAATCAATGTGGCAATGAGTTTTAGAACATGTTGAGTAATGCTAGAAAGAAGAGACATAACTCAACAGAAATTATGGCTGTATTAAATGAAAATAAGATAAATTGAAAGACATAAAATATTTCATAAAAACCTGTCAGATGCATAGAACTAGACATGATAAACTTTATGGAATTTCAGTTTTATCAAAAGATGAAAATTCTTAAATACAAAAGAAGAAATGCATGTCTTTTTTAACATTTTCTTATCTAACAGGAACAAATGTTTTGGATGAAACAAAAACTTCCCCAACGCTTAGCATATTCCTTTACACTATTTTTTTTTATTGTCAATGTTTGATTTGTCACAGTAAAGCAAATTTCTAATATTAAAGAACAATTAAATACGTCAACATGATCACAAATCTGTTTCTGATAAACTCAGAGTAATATTACATAAAAACTGTTAACACTGAACTGCTCAATGAGATGGAAGGAGACATTGAAGGGCCATCGAAATCTATAGGAAACAAATACAGGAACAAAAAGGAAGATAATTAGTGAGTAGTATTTGAAATTGATTTAAAGAGACTTTATAGAAATATGTACAACTGAATATCACATGTATTTAAAGAAACCGAATCAAATATATAAGGAATTGTCACAATAATAATGCACTGTTTAAAAAAATCTGTACTTTTTCTGCAACTCAAATTTTACAATCTCTTTACTTCCTTTTCTTTCAACCAATAAGAATATAAATGACATTTCCCGAAATCCTTTTAGGGTTCAAACACAAATGCCATTTTTTAAGCATTATCTAGAAATACATTATTATGATTGATTTATATCATAAGTTAATTATAAAAAAGCATTGTTGCTAAGAACAATTAAGTTTTCTACCATCAAATTATCAATCCAAAACACACATTTTTATACTCCTTTGAATTTTAAAGCAAACAATAAAAACAACAAATAGAAGATGTTTCAAAATGGTATTTTTATTTACTCACACATACTTAAACAGTTCCAGTTAGAGTGAAAGAGTTTTTCAGGACAGGAAAGGTAGTAATTGTTCATCTGCACCTCACATTTCCTCTGAGAAACGGTTGCAAAGCTAAAATGGAAACATTTTGGTGTGTTAAGTACAGGCTTGGAAAAACTCAATGTAATATGTATAAAGCAAGACAACTTTACTTTAGAGAATTTTCGGATATGGAAAATTTAAAACTTCATGAACATACCAAAGTGCATATGATTGGAGAACAAAGAATAAGAATACAAAAGGTTTAAACATCTTAAAGATTAATCATTCTTTTTCCATAATTATACATTGTAATTAAATAACATTTTTTATAATTCCCAAATTCAGAGAAACCCATTAAAATGCCTTTTCACGTTAGAAGTAGAGACAAAATGTTTAATGAAATATTGAAAAATAATAAGAATTTTCACATATCTATAAACAAAAAAATAAAACCATTAACTTTAAAGTTCATGTTTTCACATAAATATATTAATTAAATTTTAGAATACACCACCTATCATCACATGAAGATCAGGTAAAACCCAAACCAAACCACGCAATAATGTTTTTTAGGAAAATGACTGTCAAAAGTGTCTGAAGCATATAGCAAAATTCAACACCTCTTCTGAAATACAGTACAGGCAAGCATGCAATTTCCCCATGAAGTACTTTTATCCATCCTCTATTTTTCCCTTAGCAGGACACTAAATGTTTATCTTTCCAATTTTTTAAATAACTCTTAATTCAGAAAGAGTACAGTGATGTGATCAGAAATGCATGCTGATTGAGAAAGAGCATGAGTTTCTAGCAATATCTCATTGAAAAGAATTCCCCATAGGGACAAATATTAAAATTTTCTCAGGAAACTGAAAAAAGAAAACATTGTTTAAAACTAATACAATCTTTCAGACAAGATATATACATACTAAATTGCTTCAGCAATAGCAAAATTTGTGAATAAATCGTATCTCAGTGCACTTAAATCATACAATACATGGTTGTAAAACCTACTTTTAAAAGTAGAGCTACTTTTCCCCTTCCAGTAAATAAAAAATATTTATAAAAGAATGAAATAATTTATAATGAAACAAGGGACAAAACTATGAATATCAATTTTCTGCTATTATGTAATCAATTTTTTTTCCCTAAAAAAAATGGATTATATTTTTTATTATTCTAAAAAGACTGTCTAGTTTCTAAGGCAGGAAAACCATTTTTCTTACTCTATATTTCGTATTCAAGATTTTTTAAGATATAAAACCCATTACTAGAGTGGTGAGAATATGTTATTAGGCTTTAAAATCCAAATAAGTAAACAACTACATTTTTTTTGATTAAACATAAACTCGCAAAAATAGAAAACCACATAAACAGAAATAATTAGAAAAGAAAGAATAATATTGTTGAAATTGAAATTTGGAATAAAAATTAATATTTGCCACAGCATCATTGATTTTACTGTGGATTCTTTTTGAAATTCCTAAACTTTTTTTTAAAGGCTTGTTTGTATATAAGGATAAAAATATTAAATATGCACATCATAAAAACTTTAAATTCAATACACATGATTATTAGTACCTTCTATGGGTAATATGAATAAACCCTTCTCTTGAAAAAAATTTATTCCTCAATTTCCCTTATACTATGCATTTATAATTTAAAAAAAGAGAGATTTAATGAGTATGTTAATGCACAAAATTAAAAGCCTTATATTTCCAAGCAATTCTAGTTGACAGAAACAGTACGAAAAACACATTCTATTTACTTGTATTGTGCATTGGCAGTACATAAGCTTAGAGATTTTGGATGTATTCAGATAATAAAGACAGAATGACCAAAAAAATAGGGATAAACTTGGAATATCTTGCTTCAGTTTAACTAAATGTAGTACATTTTGGAATTTATATTAGAAAAAATTATGGGATATTATTATCTTCTGGTATTGTGCAATGCATTTTAGCTTTTTGACATGGTCAAGCTACTTTCTTGTGTTCAGAAGGGCTATAACTTAATTAGTAAAATGCAAGAATATAGTGGTGAAATGATGTTAAAATATGGGAGAAAAATATAAACTCTGGATAAAAAGTTTTGAATTAAACCTGGGATTCCTCATTTCCTCAGCAACATTTTTGCAGAGCATAACAAAAATACTATTTTGCATTTAAAAAAGTGTTTGGCAAATGCCCTTTACACATATTTTGTCTAAAAAAGCACAATTACCACAAATGCAAAAAAATATAATTTAGAAAAAATACATTTCTTTTCACCTGCAATTGAGGGAAACAATCCAAGAAACACCTTTTATTGATTTGTAATGCCTCAAGGATACAAATTTAGAAGTAAAAAGGCTACAAAAATTAAATATAAAAACAAATGTGCAATATGAAATGCAAAGATGGGTAATTTCAATAGACCTAGAATTTGACAGTTTGTGTAAGAGAAAATGAAAACACATATCCCACTTACTAATTACAATGTATGTGTATCGCAAACTAATATTAAAAAGTAAGTTATATAAAAAAATGACATTGAAACTATTTCATAATAAATACAACACTTTTTTCTAATTGTCTTAAGATACCTATAACTTGTAGATTTTTTTTAAATATTATTTTAAGATATATTTTTATATTTGTGTGTGTGTGGAATGAGTTTCTTCAGAAACACCTCACAGTTTTAAGGTTCCTTAGATTGATAAAAGTTTGAAGACCACTGTACTACATTAATGAAATATATTTCCTAGAACTTCTAACTGAGGGAAGCTACACAAATTAGTCGTTCGATTCTCTTGTACTGCCTTTTGGAATATATAAGTTTACAAATTTAGGATAATCCAGAAAATACAGACAGAATAATTGCATAAAAAAAATAGGGATAAACTTGAAATATCTTGCTTTAATGTAATTAAAAATAGTATGTTTTAAAATTAATTATAAATATATTAGGAGGCATCATTATCTTCTTGCAATATGCAAAGCATTATAGCTTTCTGAGGTGTTCAAACAAATTTCTTTCATTCGACTGTTTATTAGAGACAGCTTAATCACTCATAAAAGGCATGAAAATAGCAGTGATACTAAATTTAAAATATTTAATGAAGATATATTAAAATGCTGAAGAAAAAAATATTAACACTTGATAAAAAAAACTTTTGGATTGAACCTGGGATTCATTATTTCATCAGCATTTTTGTTTTCCATTGCATAATATGAATGCTACCATATAATAAAAAAAAGTGTTTGTCAAATGCCCTCCACATATATTTTATCTAAAAAAGCAGAATTAACATAAATATGAAAATATATAATTAGAAGAAATACATTTCACTTCACTTGAAATTACAGAAAGCTATTCCAGAAACACCTTTTATTGATTTGTAACATTTCAGTACTTAAAAATACAACTTTAGGAGTGATTCAAACATAACATTTCCTTAAATAGAAGGAAAGAAACATGACATTTCCCTTTCAAATATATTTTAACAGCCAAAATTTTAAAAACATTCAGGATAAGGATTATATTTTTTCATTACAGTCCAGCTTCTCACAATTCTCCGATGTCTTCAAATTACTTTTTCTCCCTCTTCTGAATCAGAATTCAAACCATTTGAATTATAAATAAAACACATCAAACCTACAATAAATGTGTGATACTTAGTTTTAAATTTTGAAATTAATGACATTAAAATTGTTTCACCTGAAATAAAAAGCAATCCAAAAATAAAATCAAGCTGAAGGTAAGGAAAAACGATTTTTTGATGAAGTCACAATTTTAAATAAAAATTACTATTCAGCACTAGAATATGTAGAAATTCACCTTTTGAGCTACGAAGCACTTTCTGCAGAGTATTAAAAATTATTCCAGGGCATGTTTATGCATGGGGAATAACAAAACTATTTATATACTTGCTTGATGAAATTCCTGTATTCAGTATGCCACTCCAGATATATATATTAGGAGCCTTCCTCTTTCAAGTGGGATATATGAATAAACCACTCTTAAAAAACATTCTTTCAAGTGGAAAATATGCTTATATATTAACAGCATTTTTCAACATGTGTTCATAATAGATTAATGAGATATATTTCAAAACAATTCCTTTCCGAGGGAAGCTACACAAACTATGCATTCTATTTACTTGTACTGTTTTGGGAATACACATAAGCTTACACACACACAAATTTAGGACAAATCTAGAAAATAATGACAAGAAAAGGAGAGATGAATTTCAAATACCTTGCTTCAATTTAATTAAACATGTTATATCTCCAAATTATTTATTCAAAAATTCTAAGGCATTATTATCCTGTGGTATTCTGCAATGCATGATAAGTTTTTGATCTGGACAAACAACTTTCTTCTGCCCAGAATGGTAATTGGGGGCAATTTAATAACTTATAAAACACTTGAAAATAGTGGTGAAATGATTTTAATGAGTTTAAAAATTTTCATATATTATATTCTGTAAACAAACCCTCAGTAAATGGGGTTTTTTTAATGAAAGGCAGAAAAAAATATAAAACCCTGATAAAAATTTTGAATTTAAAGTGCTATTCATGGGTAATATTTTTTCGTCAGCACTAAATATGAATATGATGCTACAGTTAAAAAGAATTTTAGAAATGCACTTGCCAAATATTTTATCTAATAGAGGAGAATTATCAGAAATATGTGAGTTTATATAATTTAGGAGAAATTCATTTCAAATCTAGTGGTTATGGTTACAAACTCATGGCAAGCGTGTCATCAGTTCAACATTTAGTGCCACTGAACACCCGCCGTGTAGAGGGGCTGATGCAAGTTAAACCTACAGTGGCTCAAAGTCCTCTCATTGGAGTGGTGTGGTAGTTTGGAGATGGTGTGCCAGCTCAGGTGGCATCAAAGTCACTTGACCAAGGTACAAAATTACCAGGTGAGATTTTCATTACCTTTCCATGAATCACAGTAGTCTGATGCATCAAATTACTTCCTCCCGGTTCGATGCATATTCCAGATATTTTAATTATGTATAAAAATACATCAAAATAACACTGATACAATGTTACACATTTTCTAATTTATAAATGCATTTTTATGCTAAGTATTTTCGCCCCCAGAAATTATCTCTACGAAAAACCAATCAAGATAACGGGCAAAAAATTAATTTGTTGGTTATAGCTAAATTTAAAATAAAAATTATTATTCAACACATGCATCTTCAAACATGTATCTATTATTTAACATTTAATGTGGATTGTTTAAAATTCAAAAACTCTTCATCAAAGGCATGTTAATTTAAACAGAATTAAAATATTTCACTCACTTGATAAAATTTCTGAGTTCCACATGCAATTCCAGCAAACTTTTTTCTTTAAATGGGATCATTTGGACAGTAACATTCTGAAAGGAAAAATATATTTTTAACCTTTATTTAACATATAACTATAATAAATGTCGATTCATAAATTAGATGAAATACAATAAAAACACATGCACTTCAGGGAAGCTACACAACTAAAATGCTTTCTAGTGACTTGCGTTGTTTGGGGGAAACACATTATCCCCACCCTTCAAAAAGTCTCCCATATACCTTTGATCCTAATTACTGTAATTAATAAAGCAATGACACATCACATCTAAACACAAACTTCTGAGGAATCTTAAAATCATTTGCTTTCAATATTCCTGCTACAAGGTTAAACTCCTTTGAATACACATACATAATTATATATAACAACCCTCTTTTCAATTAAATTATATTTTTTCTTCCTCCTGGAGGGGGGGGGGCAAGTTTAAAACTAATTTTTTTTTTTTTACTCATTCCATTTCTAATTAATGTGTTCTTTCAATAATGCATGAAAACTTCATTTTATATATATTAAAAGTCCTTCTGAAAAAAAGAAATGCTTTACTAACTGTGTTTTTTTTAATATGCACAGAAGCTTGTCAAAATATCAAAATTCTTAACACACCTACAAACCTTTAGAAACTCAGCAAAGAGCTTCCTATTAAAGCAGTAAATTATGAAGAAATAACAAGTCCTCAAAAACATCAGCTGTTCAAAAACAGATCCCATTCTTTTTGTGCATTACATTTTTCAATTTCCAAATTGTTACAATTCTCCCACTCATATCTTCTTAATTACTTTTTATAAATACTTATGTGTTTACAGCAATTCTCAAATGAAAACTTTTCACTCATTTTTTTTAATGAATCAGAACACGGATGATAATTCAAGATATTCTTTTACAGTTGAATAACTAATCCCTTTTTTTACTTTTACTGAGGAAACACATTATGTTTCTTTGTATTTTATGTTAATTATGAATGCTTTGTTGACAAGTTTAGTTTTTCACATCAAGTTATCAGTCTAAATGAAGGACAGAACACGCTTTTATACTCATTGGAATTTCTATGTAAAAAATAAATTACAAATGAAAGATACTTTTTAAGTTATAATTCTTACAACAAGGTTTTTAATACACATTCCCATCAATATTTTGCTAATATTTCTTATCATATTCTTTAGAATAATTTGATGAATCATATGACGGAAAAATTAGAAACAGGCATAACACAAAATCTTTAAACTAGAGAAGGAAAACAATGCACATCAATAGAAATTTTTTGAGAGAGAAATATAATCACATTTCATGATATATTTTATAGGAGTGTAATCAAAAACAAGGTGTATGATCCTCAAAAATACAGACCAAATTAAATACCAAAGCAGGTAATTCAAAATATGTTTCGGAACATGTAAGGGGGAAAAAATTGAAAACAAATAAAAATTTAACATACATGTTGAACCATTCCAGGGGTTTAATTAATAAGAGAATCATATTTAGATGTTTATTTTCATAGGGTGAAATATTTCAACACATGGAGAGACAGTTATATATTTCACATTTCATTAATTTTGAAAAGCCCAGTTTTTAAAAATTCTCACAGCTTATTAAATTTCCAGTGGTATGCTAATGGGAATGTATAATACCTTTATTAATCAATGTAGCAATGAGTTTTAGAACATGTTGAGTAATGCTAGAAAGAAGAGACATAACAGAAATTATGGCTGTATTAAATGAAAATAAGATAAATTGAAAGACATAAAATATTTCATAAAAACCTGTCAGATGCATAGAACTAGACATGATAAACTTTATGGAATTTCAGTTTTATCAAAAGATGAAAATTCTTAAATACAAAAGAAGAAATGCATGTCTTTTTTAACATTTTCTTATCTAACAGGAACAAATGTTTTGGATGAAACAAAAACTTCCCCAACGCTTAGCATATTCCTTTACACTATTTTTTTTTATTGTCAATGTTTGATTTGTCACAGTAAAGCAAATTTCTAATATTAAAGAACAATTAAATACGTCAACATGATCACAAAATTGTTTCTGATAAACTCAAGAGTAATATTACATAAAAACTGTTAACACTGAACTGCTCAATGAGATGGAAGTAGACATTGAACGGCCATCGAAATCTATAGAAAACAAATACAGGAACAAAAAGGAAGATAAATTGTGAGTAGTATTTGAAATTGATTTAAAGAGACTTTATAGAAATATGTACAACTGAATATCACATGTATTTAAAGAAACCGAATCAAATATATAAGGAATTGTCACAATAATAATGCACTGTTTAAAAAAATCTGTACTTTTTCTGCAACTCAAATTTTACAATCTCTTTACTTCCTTTTCTTTCAACCAATAAGAATATAAATGACATTTCCCGAAATCCTTTTAGGATTCAAACACAAATGCCATTTTTTAAGCATTATCTAGAAATACATTATTATGATTGATTGATATCATAAGTTAATTATAAAAAAGCATTGTTGCTAAGAACAATTAAGTTTTCTACCATCAAATTATCAATCCAAACCAAAACACACATTTTTATACTCCTTTGAATTTTAAAGCAAACAATTAAAACTACAAATAGAAGATGTTTAAAAATGGTATTTTTATTTACTCACACATACTTAAACAGTTCCAGTTAGAGTGAAAGTTTTTCAGGACTGGAAACGTAGTAATTGTTCATCTGCACCTCACATTTCCTCTGAGAAACGGTTGCAAAGCTAAAATGGAAACATTTTGGTGTGTTAAGTACAGGCTTGGAAAAACTCCATGTAATATGTATAAAGCAAGACAACTTTACTTTAGAGAATTTTCGGATATGGAAAATTTAAAACTTCATGAACATACCAAAGTGCATATGATTGGAGAACAAAGAATAAGAATACAAAAGGTTTAAACATCTTAAAGATTAATCATTCTTTTTCCATAATTATACATTGTAATTAAATAACATTTTTTATAATTCACAAATTCAGAGAAACCCATTAAAATGCCTTTTCATGTTAGAAGTAGAGACAAAATGTTTTATGAAATATTGAAAAATAATAAGAATTTTCACATATCTATAAACAAAAAAATAAAACCATTAACTTTTAAGTTCATGTTTTCACATAAATATATTAATTAAATTTTAGAATACACCACCTATCATCGCATGAAGATCAGGTAAAACCCAAACCAAACCACGCAATAATGTTTTTTAGGAAAATGACTGTCAAAAGTGTCTGAAGCATATAGCAAAATTCAACACCTCTTCTGAAATACAGTACAGGCAAGCATGCAATTTCCCCATGAAGTACTTTTATATATCCTCTATTTTTCCCTTAGCAGGACACTAAACGTTTATCTTTCCAATTTTTTAAATAACTCTTAATTCAGAAAGAGTACAGTGATGCGATCAGAAATGCATGCTGCATAAGTGGTATCAAATATCAGATCTAATTTCCCCATATTTATTATTTCATCAGCTATTCATTAAATTTTTTGGTTACTATTGGATGGCACTTTAAACTATAAAAAGAGTCAAGAGAAAAAATTACCATGTAACTTGTGCAAGGTTAAAATGAATATTGTGATCCAGGCCATCATAACTCAAATGAACTTTGAGATATGTCAACTCTTTAGCCAATTTCGAGTTTTTTAGTCACTTCCAAAGAAGACAACCTAAAACGGTCAGTAAATTTTATAAAGTAAAAATTATGTACAACTTACTAATATTAGATATCAAAGAACTAATAAATTTTGGAATATTTAAAAAAAATAAATAAATAAAAGGACAGAGGGCCAAAAACCGAAGATAAATAGGAACTGAATATAAAAAGTAATACTGTACAGCACAGTCGAAACAGACAAATCATAGAAAGGAAACAAATATAAAATATTAATAATTCATTTTAGTGCAAATGGATGTTTAACAAACACAACTACATGTATTTTTTCAATTTGTACAAAGAGAAACGCTGAAAAGAAATAATTATTAAGTTGTTCAAAACGATTTAACACAAAATTTAAATAGTGTGGTCAGGAGATATAACTTACAAAATATTCAAGACCATTCCCTTCTCTCATCTACTCTGCCGACAGAAACGCAGACGGCTTTCAAAGACATCCACTGATTAATATGCAAAAAGTAATATTACTGAAAACGGTCATAGTAAACAGAGGAAAAGAGTTTCCAAAGCATCAGATTTAATACACAAAAACTTGACATTTTCAAAACAAAAGCGAATTTCGACAACAAAGGACTCCGCTCATTGCGTTGCCTTATCTTAAAGACAAATTTACATTTCTTTTACCTGTGTGGTGCCAGAGAAATATATAGATACAGGAAACCTATCCTTTTTAACAGATTTTAGCCCCTTCACGTTTTATGAAATTATACAGCAAAAATAAAACAGAACTATAAAAGTAACATGATAGATATAAAAAGTTTTTTTTACTAACCACACAACTAAATCTGTAGCAGCAGGAAAAGTACAATTCAACTCAATCGCATTTAAATGGTCGCGAAAGCAGAGAGATGTTATAATTCTCGAACTTTGCTCGGAGAGCGATTTTCGATTGCAAACCCTAAAAATTATCGTAATCAAAGCATAAATGACAAGTTTCACATAATTACGCTTTTAGAAACAATTAGTTGCATTCAATTAAAATTCTTTCAAAAAAATGGTACCTTTTTTTTAAACATGTTATAACTGTTTTTGAATCAATAGTTTCATGCTCAAGTCATATCACAGGTTGGAAATTCGATTTCACCAATTGTTTGGTGCAATGAAGGTTGCTGCATGATCCATGATGCTGAGCTCAGTGCCGGTTTGTGCATCGGGCACCCAGGGAACCGGATAAGCAGGACTTAACCAGATTTTCTGGTTATAAATTTCGATTCTTTAGTGCCAAGGGAGCCTGTAGATCAGGCATGTCAAACTCATTTGATATCACCCACATGAACTATTTTATATTAAGTTGAGGGCCGCATGTTCTCAATGTTCAAAAAATTAATAAAATAGGATTTTTAAAATGATTATATTCTTATTTATAAAACTCAATGTATTATATACTATACATACATAATCGTTTATAATATTTCCTTTTATTTTTTGAACTAGACGTTATTTTATAAAAAATAAAAGTTATAATATGAAATTTTATTTTTTATTTCTTTTAGAAGATATTTGACGTCATTTGTTTTCTCTCAATGCAAGTCATCAAAACTTGGTTGAACATATTGAGCTGATGTAATTTTTTAAAAAATGATGATAAATGTTCATCATTTAATCTTGATCTTTCTGAATTTTTGTTATTTTTTATTAGTTTATTGCATAAATAAATGCTTCCAAACACAGCCATTCATTATACGCGTAACAAATGATAACATTTTAAGAATCCGATCTACAGATGAATATGTGTTGAAAAATTTAGAGTTTCAACTTCAAAACATTTTTGCTTGAACAAAGAATCACAATAGATTTCAATTAATTCCATTTGTAACTTTTCATTAACAATTTCAATATCGACAGATAGAGGTGAAGTTAAGAAATGAAATTGTAATTCAAAACTTTTTAAATTTAGAAAATATCCGATCGAATTCCATCTTTAACAATTTAATTTGGTGAGAATATTCTGTAAATTTTAATTTAAGCGATTTAATCAATAGATTTTGAAAGCTTTCAAAGAGAGATGCTTTCTCTTTGTAATAATTTTTGTTCGAAAGCGTTAATATCAATTAGCATTGTAACAAAAGGATTTTTGCCTTGAAGCTTAAGTTAAGTTGATTTGTAAGATTAACTGAGAAAGCCATTCCTTCAGCATCATTTTCTTCTTTCATCTTTTAATTCAGCATCTTTTTCTTCTTTCATATATTCTCATCTTTCAATTCAGAACACTCATAATTTTTTCTTTGTTTCCAAGAAAATAATGATTCACTCGAGAAAATTAAACAATCGTTTTAACACTTTATGACTCGAAATCCATTGAACTTTCGTATAATATGGTTGACCGATAAATTCCCATTCTTTATCTTCCAGAAATGAAGCAAATCGATGTTGCTAAAGTCTACATGCTCAAATATAGCTTTCAATTTTACTGACTACTTTAAAACAAGTCCAATATATCATAGTTCATGTCCAAGAACAGTACTTGCAAGGAAATAATACAATGAAAATATTTAAAATTATCATTACCCTGTTGTTTGCGTGTTTCTTTTAATTTCGCGAACCCGGGGTACCCTAGTGATCCTTCTCTATTTTCGACCCTCTTTCTTGTCATTCAATTCATTCTTTCTTAATCTCTTCCCCTCTAGACCACAGGTATTAAAACAAATGTTTGGCGCAGTATAGCCGAAATCGGCTCTTGCGCCAATAAACCCCAAAATCACTCCTTCACTCTTTTAATTTCGTTGCTCCTTTCGTAATACTGGTCACGGTAGGAGCGCTATCAGTTGCAAGACAACCCCCCCCCCCCCAAAGGAACACTTCGTCTCAAAACTTATTTAAATGCATCAAAAATATGTATGATGCATAATACATGACTGGACTAAAATTCTCGACTATTTCATCACCTCTGCTGGTTACAGAAACTTACACTTAATTTTTTTTATATTTGTGTTAGCCATAATACTGTATTTACTCGAATCTAAGCCGCCATCAATTCTAAGCTGCACCTCAAATACTCAACAAAATTTTGTGAAAATTGAAAAATAGTGTAAGAGGGCATATCGGCATCAAATTTTACGAAATTAAAATAAATTTAAAATGAGAACTAATAAGAAAAGAATAATTAGTTATTTTATCAGTATTATAAACTTTTAACTACATACATGCCCCGTAATTGCTCTAAATACCTCCTCCAACAAATTTCTTTCCCTTCGATTTTAACTACTTTTTACTGCAGTTATATATATATATATATTTAACATTTATAAACCCCGTGCACCACCGAACGTATAACACGGGGGTAAACAACACAGACAGAAGAAAGGATTACAACACAAACATCCATACCTTCTCCGAGATTCGAACCCAGTCCCTGCGGCACCGCAGTCAGATTCACTGACCACTATACCGGATGGGCGGCCTGCAGTTATATTGTCTTCAAAAAATTTAGGTGACTGCGGTCACACAAAGTAACTAACTCGAGTCATGAGTTTGAGCTGTGTACCAATGAAGCCGATGCCCGTTAAATATGTCGAGGCTAAAACGTCCTCCCGTGGTGTCGTGTGTGGAAGTTAGAAGAGGGGGTGCCAGCTCAGGTGTCGGCCACATCCCTTGACCATGGTCAGTCGCCAAACGCTCTCGAGTAGCTGAACAGTGAGACCGTTAAATTTCCCTCTTCCTCACTCAACAAATGCAGTGAATACATATTTTTTAAATTTTTTTAAGAGTTGATTTCAATTCCGACAACCCGTCGTCACAAAGTTTTGCAACATATTTGTCATAGTTTTGTATTTGTGTCATCGTGCCTTTTAAAATTATATCCCATAGCAACTGAATTACAGTTTTTACATGCCAGGTAAAATATTTTATTTTTGCTTTGGGCTTAAAAATATTCCAGTTCCCATTTTTCTTGAAAATTAAAGTGTTTATATTTTCTTACTTTGTTCCTGAAGTTTGTGATTATGTTTTTACTAAATAACTTTTTATTTTAATATGAATAAAAGCCCAAATCCACTTTCATTCACAAACTATTGAGTAAACACTACATTTTGTCTTGACCATCTTAGGGTTTTTAAATTTTAAAAAATAATATTCCAACTACTTCTATCAAAGAGATATAAAAGTCGCACACACAATGAATTGTAGTGGAATCAATAACAAATAATATTCATAAATGCATTTAAAAATTAATTTATTATAATAATATTAAATGAAAAAAATTTTTTTACAAAATGTTAAAAATAATTTTCACTTAAATGCTATTTCTATAATTAAATAGGATGTTTTTAGAAACAAGAATAGATAACAGATTAATATGCTGTAAATTTTTAAAAGTTTATCGGAAATAAACTTCAGAATAAAACCTTAAAGATTGATTTTATAAAATGTAACTAATTTTGTAAAATGTCTCCGCGGGCCGCAAGTGGCCCGCGTGTTTGACATGCCTGCTGTAGATCTTCTGCGCCCAGGGCCCGAAATGAGCTTAAATCGGCACTGGCTGAGCTATAAAACTTCAGTGGTGTGGTGAGAGAATCCGGTTTTTCATCTCTTTTTCATCGAACGAATGGAGTACACTCTAGGCATTTTCTTAGAAATATGTAAATTATTTATAAGAATATGCTTTAAAAAATTGATGTGGTCGGATATGTGTTACCAAATCTGCACGAGCTATCGGATTTTTAATTAAAAAAATTCCATGAAATTTATATTTTTACTGATTCATTCATTTTGAAAATAAAATAAAAAAACACCACTGCAATATGTTTAAATAAACCTATGCTGTTGAAAACTGTGCATATATAATTTGTAGGCAGTCTGATGTTAAGCATGAAATATAAGGTAATTATGGATGCTTTTGTACTTTTAGCAGAGAAACTGTAAAAATGTTTCATACTGATTTGTTGAATACCAGAAGACATCACCTCTCTACCGAAATACATGAAGCATGTCATGCTATAGGATGCTTCTAAAGAGAAGGTTAAAAATCTGCTTATAAACATCAGTCCAAGAATGTTTGCATCATGACTTCATAATTAAAAGAGAAATGATTGTTAGTATTTGCAGCTATCAGATATTCAGGACAATAAACATGTAACCTCTTGAGAAATATGAAAGAGTGAACTGAAATTTCATTCCCAGAACAATTTGAAACATACACACAAATTTTACACTATCATAATGCATACACAAATATAAAAATGACCTGGGAAATAGTAAGGATTTCAATTCAAAGAGAAAAAAGGGTACAATTAGAGAAATACTTTTAAAAAAAAAGAAATTTTTTTTGGTTTTTTTGGAAAAGGGAGAGAGTAATTCTCTTTGAGTACACAAGTCAGCCTGCAGTTTAGTTTAAACTGAAAGATGTCACACTAGCCGTGCGTTAACTATTTTTGAATATCACTTTAAATTAATCTATGAAAAGCATATTTAAAACATAAAATCTGTCTATAATATTTTAATGTATTTGCTAATATATAATTCATGGCTTGCGGAATAGTATGCAGGATTTTACAATTATAGTTACATACATTTTCAATGTATAATGTCTGCACGAACTGATTATGTATATTAAAGATGAATTTTTTCACATTTTAAACTTATCCTTCACATATTTTTTTATTGGAAATGTAAACACTATCCCAAATTTATTTAATCCATGTTCTCTTTTGAGCTGCATCAACAATATAATGCAGGTCAATTAGTGCCACAGAGAAGAAATCAATAACTTTTATTTTCTTCAATTTTTTATTAAAATAAATACATATCTTAATAATAAGTATAATACAACTGAAAATTTATGCTGTTTTTCCCCCAATTATAATAACATTTCAAAAACTAGATGAGAAATGACCAAAATAAATGAAATTTCACCAAATCACTGTCAAGAGCTTATTACAGAACTCATTCAGCAAGCTAAATTCATAAATATTATTTGATATAATATTTATTAATATAAAATGAATTTTGATATGGAATATTCTATAATCCCAGTTTAAAAATTAAATTATAAACACTTCTTTAAAAAAATTTCCCATCACAAATAATTTTAAACAACATTGGATATTATGGTAAATTTAGTGACTACAATAGTACACTGACTAGATAGATCTCAAAAGTTTTGGCTCCATCTGTAAAGTTTCATAATTCGTAAACTTACAGGAGGAGAGAGAAATAGGATAACATTTATAAATAGTTTTCATTTGTTATTATAGTAGCATTTATTGTTATTTCATTATTATTCAAGAAGAAAAAAATCATCATTACAGCTGCTTTAGATCTCTTTGGAACAATTCTAAATACATAAATTTATTCAATT